>JAPZEB010000017.1:2172723-2190183 GCA_029783705.1 Chaetodon striatus
CAGAGATGGACCTTTTTTGTTAAAGAGTAAGATGCTTTTGTCAAACCAGAAACAGCCCCAAAATCATTATTGCCAAACCCACCAGACTCCATTTAAAAAAACAGGAATTTTATCACAGTAAAACACACTTCACTGAAAGTCAACAGAAACAAAATTAAAGTCGCAAAGGCTGTCTTGATTTGTTTTTCGACTCATCCAACAATTACCACCTCTGATTTGGTTCAAATTAACCCTTAATTCACCCAGTTAGATGTGAAATATGCTGCCTCCATACACGCTAAAATTACCCATTTTTTAAATGGAGTGTGGTTGGTTTGCCGATAGCAGTTCAGGGGCTGTGTGTGGTCAAACAAAAAGGATCTTACACTGTAACGAAAAGGTCTGTCTCTGTAGGGATCCTTTCTGTAATGTTTTCAGACACTTAACAATCAAAAACAAACACTTTAAGTGGGCGTACATTGAGGGTGCACAAATGCCCCAACTGATTGCATTGCAGCTTATACCACAGTTGCTGGCTGCAGCCCTTTCGCTCAATACTGGACCATTTTCAGAATTTGTTTAGTTCCTTACGCATGAAAATATAGTAAAAAGGGTCGAGGTTGAAAATGTGGAAGTTCCCCTTTAAGCCGACCATAAGATCATCTCTGCGTGCAGAGCAGCTCTGCGTCTGAGGAGTGTTTGCATAATTGACACTCTGATGTACAGTATCTTGACTTGGCTGGATGGTGACTTACAGTACAGCGCGACCTCATGGGGATCAAACTTGTGAAAGACGTGTCTTCGGCTACAAACCGTCTCCTTCACGATCTTAAAGTGTGCTCTGAGATTGTCTTAATGCAAACGTCATTTTGGACAAAGGAGGCACAACGTTTTTTTTTTTGTTTTTGCATAATTCAGAAAGCATGTAGATTTGAAGGCAGCTTTCACTATCGTTGAAACTCACAGCAGTAAGTGCCAACAATGCACAATGGTATAATAGATGTAACATGACCACGGCTTTCAGAAAACAAGACCTGGGGAGGGGTGAGGGAGTCGAAGGGGAAAAAAATCATATAGATGGAAAAAAAGGTTGTCACCTTCACCTTGCGTACTTGTCATTCGCCCAGCGTCAGGTCATTAAATTCACATTAGGCCTCTCTGAGGGACCTTCGGATGCTGTTAGTGCACCTAAAGCTGTGTGGCAGTAAAAAGAATCACAACTTCCTCCTCTCCACGATGGGGGAAAACACACACATAAAAGCAGCTATGCGCCACTTTGCATTCTGACACTGGATCATTATGGTCTCTCATGTCTGTTTTTTTTCCTTTTTCTGGGGTCGATAATGGAGACCCGGGGCACAAGAGAGACGTTGGCAGTGTCCATTTGTCCGTCCCCTGGAGGACAGAGCTGGATCTGAGTCAAAGTTTTAGATCGCTGCCACTGAGATGGCATTAACTCCCCGTCTCCTGGGTCAGCTGCGTGAATCATTTATTAACAGAAACCTGCGACGGCCGTTTCAAATGTCACATCACGTTAGGCCCATGTCCCCGGATTATTCAAGGGAAAAAAAAAAGGTAGCCAGGGTGGCACTTTGTCATATGGAGTGCTTACCTCATGCCACAAAGGCCCCCGAAAAATTGGTCACAGCTGTGCTGCTTTTCCAAGGTGCATGAGCCAGGAAAGAATCAGAGAAATAGAAACTGATCGTACAGCAGAGGCAGCATGTCGTGGTTACAGTAGCCTCTGTCAGGGTTTATAAAGGGTCAGTATTACATACATTTAGTTTATCTGGTGACTGTGACGTAAAGAAGAAAACCCACTGACCAATATTCTCTACATTTTTGCAAAGCATCTGATTTAGGATACGGGTTTCACATTTAAGGACACGTTTTTAAAAAAAGGATTAATGATGCTCATCGCGGGTGCTGAAAAGATAAAATGGAGGAGCTGATGATGTTGGTGTTGAAATACCTGGAGTTGTACAACATAGTGCCGGCAATTTATGCGGCAATCTAAATTCATTCTCTACTGTTACTGTGTTGTCCTGCCATCCTCTGCCGTCTCTACTTGTCTTTTATTGAGAACCTCCTTTCATTTATCTGCTGGTTTCACAGCTTCACATTGACAGACAGAAACATTCTACATAGCAGTGACACAACCGGACTTTTTGCAATCAACAAATGCTCCAGAAAGCCACGAGTATTTTAGCTTCTCACGGACAACATGTTCTCGCAGGCGAATTTTCTCTGTTGCCGTCAGGGAGTTGTTACGTGGTCGTTACGCTTGTAAAACTAACTGGTATTTAAAGTCTTTTATTCCCTCTGCTATGAGTCTCTTAAATTCTCTGTAAATATTTTTCTATTTTTTTTTTTATTATTTATTTATTAATTTTTATTGATAATTAGTCTGTTCACTTTGAAAATATATTTTAATGGGAAATTATTTACAGGACACCAAGCTAGCTAGCACTTCACCAAAGCAGCGGCCAGTCATGACAACCTTGGACCGTAGCAGCAGCAGACACTTCTAAAAATGCTTTGCTCTTTGGGGGAACGCTGTTGCAGGTGATTTGAAAGCAGCTCAAGAAATAAAAGTAAGGACATCTTGTCCTCTGCTTTGACTTGGAGTTTGTTAGATCCCCAAATTTATGTAACAGTATTACTATCGTAATGATATGAATATTTCTGTCCTGAAACCAAAAACATAATCTCATTTGCAGAGTTTAACTCCAGTGTGTGGAGCTAAATTACCACAACTCTAGATTAAGGCGCAGTGAACAGGTGAAAGAGAACTGAATGTGTTTATTAATGCAGTCTAAAGCAACATCAAGCCACCTAGAGTTAGCCTAGCCTTTACTGTAGCCATAGTAGCCTGTATCAGTAGATAACATTTGTATTTCTCTGATATATTGATCACGGCTCCCTTTTATCTGAGGGGGAACTACAGGTTCAGCTCACTAATCTTAAACCCAACCGATGACATCAAGCCTTTCTCGAGAGCCGCTCTGCCTCCAAGATGTTTGAAGACGTAAATCTCTGCCTTACAAACCACACTGATCATAAACAGCGAAGCTTTGTCTGAAAGAGAAGCTGAATGAAACGTTTTACATCCTCACAAGCTTCAAAACTGAGAGACGACGACACAATTATTAAGGGGAGGTGGCTGGGTGGCGAGATGACCTTCCACGTGTTTATCTGGCCACGTCTGACATTGGCCACCCCATTTGCCTGCATATTATTGTTTATGAACAGGAGTTAGGGGGGTTTATAGGTTGGTGTTGGACGGACAGCTGCTGTGTTTGGCTGTTGACCAGAGGCCTAATAACTACGGCATGAGAGGGACATTACCTGTGAGCAGCTGCCATCCAGTTGCATGATACTGTGCCCAACAATAACCGTTCAGATGCGAATGGAGACACTAATAATGATTTAAGGTGCGCGGCATCCTCGGACTAAAGTTGTTTGACATTTTGTAACCTCTGGGCACCTCCTGCGTCTGTGGATGGACAGAAACATGGACACACTGATGGAGACGAGATGTCTTTTCTTTATTATGCTGTCGGTTTTATCTTAGTTTGGTGCAGAAGTTAGGGAAAGCTCTGGAGTCTAAATCTAAACTTTGCCAGATCAGATTGTGGAAGCACTGCAGAGCTTTTGACTTTTGGCAGATGATACTCAGTGCTATTACTTTTCTTTTCAAGCAGTGCTTCTCTCTGCTGCTGCTTGTGTCAAACGCTCAATGTATTGGTTTATCCCTCTTGCTTCTCATTTCTCATCTTTACACATGAGTTGATCGCAGCAGCTCGATCCCCCCCGCCCCTCCTCCCATCCCCCCACCTTCAGCCGCGTCCTGCGAGCGAGACAGCTGTGAAAACAGTGTGGAATCTGTGCAGAGAAACAGGCTCGTCGCTGTATCTTCTGATTTTAACCAGATTTTCCAGGGATATTAGAGGAAACAAAAGATGTGACATCCCAGTGTTCCACCGTTCAAAGCTCCACCCGATAACTTTGATGCGAGACTCACTCTGAATAAAGGGAAGAGGGGAACATTTTGGATGGCGTCCTTACGTTTAAAGTGAGGTGACACTTAACTGGTCCATAAATTTGCATTTGTTATTGCCGTCTTTAGCATACATAATCAGAAACCTCCCTTAAGATGTGGAGATCTGAAACTGTAACGACTGTATGCTCGTCGTGATAAGACTCCCGCCACATGGCTCTGACAGACAGAGGAAAAAGAAGAGGAAAAAAAGTTTGTGTCACTTTCCCTTTTAGCTCTTTCACAAAAAAAAAGCAGCAATTTTTACCAGCACACAACATCTGTACAAATAAATGTGAGGCATTTGTCATGGTGACATTGATACAGAGGCATAATAATAAAGTTCATAACAGAAAATGACACAGCATGCTTCAAGACCAATAGGAGCTCACTGACAGTAAGAAGAGGGAGCGTGCGGCACAGTCGCTGCATTCAAGGGACGATGTTAAAAGTAATATTGAAAAAAAAAATAAAAATACAATACAGAGGCAAAGTCCCTCCCCCTTCAGTGGACTACCATGGGACCAGAAGAAAATATGTATGTAGTCAGTGAGGAGTGATGAAAAAAATATGATCTTGTTTCAATGGTGCCATGATAGACACACAATATTTGCCAAATTAAAAGATAATGTTGCAAGTCAAGAAATTTGCAGTTTGTTGTGGTCGTATGTTGAAGTATAAGACCGTGAAAATATGTAATTAGTAGACTTTTTAAAATCATTTCTTTAAAGTTAATTGTATATTATATTTATTGAAAACAGGTGCGGAGAAATAAAGAAAATTGCATAAAGCAAGAAACAGACATACAATAAGAATAAATATTTTTAAACACAGTTTTTAATACCTGAATTGATATAATTAAAATGTGGAGGTTAGGTTCATGGATTACTGTAGTCTGCATCACATCGTGAATTTTATCTTTATTTATTGCGTCTACAGATTGTTGTAAATGATTAATGCCAGCGCACACTGTCTTCAAATAAATCAAATAAACTAACCTAAAGATGTTGCTGCGTCATGAGTAACGTGACGTTATATACTTGTTAAAACAATAAAAACTGAAACAAGAAAGCAGAAAATGGCGGATGGTCCAAGGACACGCACCTTCAGCTGCTCGAATAGCAACTCAAATTCAGTCCATTCAGTGCAAACTCCCCACGGCATCAGCAAACTTTCTGTTGCTGCCATTACACAGATTAGCTCCAGCCTGTTGTGAGCCCTGGCTGCTGGCTGTATATGAGTTGCTGCAGCGCCACCTGAGAGAGCTTCCACTCACTCTCCTCCTGGTAAACAGTCTTCTAGGAGTGGGAAGAGGTTGAAGGACTGTGATGTGGCTAGCTAGCTAGCTGACATTGTGGTTGCTGCCAGTCAGAATTAAATGTATAGTTAACAGTAAGAGAGAGCCAGATTTTATCCCATTATCAGCCGGTAATTAATTGGCACGATATTTATTGTGCATCCCTTTTAAAACCAAGACCTTAAAAACAGTCATTAGTTCATATTCACTTTTCTATGCAGTTGATGCTGAATAACAGAAAGCTTGACTGACATGACATGAGAGGTGCATTGTTTTTGGAAATACGTCTCATGATAAACAGTCTCTGGAAGTGTATGATTTGACTTTTGCCCAAGGCTCTGTGTTAAAATAAACAAAAAACTGAAACAAGAAACTGTAATATAGAATCGCGATGCTTAAATATTGCAATACATATTGCATTGGCAGCCACAGTATCATGATGGCATGTTTGTTTCCCAGCTGAAGACCAGGAGCTGCTGGATAAAACACATCAGGTATGACTGTACATTTGTGCCAAGGTTTCGGCCATTTTGTTGTTGGTGATGTATATGAGACAAGAGATGGAGTTCACTGAGCACAAAACTAGTGGTACGACGACAAACTGCGACCTCTCTATCACTGAAATATGATTGGATAAGAAGAAATGTTCTTTGATGCTCAATTTCCTTAAACAAGATGTCATCAATTACCTCCCCTGGGTAGTATTTGCAGAGGTGCAAAGTAAGCCCCACTAACTTCCTCCTCTCCGAGATCCAGAGTTACCCGTTTTTACAAGTTGCTCACATGTTAATTATCCTCGGCAGTGGTGAAATCAAAGGGAAAAGTGAATTTTCTGCCATCACAAGTTGTGGAGGTGTTGCTTGGTAGTTTATTCAAATACTGCAATTAGTGTTGTTGCTGTTGCTGTGGAGGGCAACTTTTGGTGTTTAGTTTGTGGAAACTATACAAGGCTTGGCAAAGACATCACTGATGTTATGAACACTGTTTTTTTCTCCCTCTGGAAACACACAGACAGAGTTTATGACCAAAGGTATTTAAATTGGTGTCAAACATTGCTCCCAAAATGTGTTTTGTCACTGTAAAAGATGTAACTGCACCTCAGCAGGAGCTTAAATTGATAAGAACAGGTGTGTGTGTGAGCTTACATTATTGCTTTAATGAGTGCCATGGTTTAGTGTCTGAGGATAAGTTCAGACTCATGTGTGACTCAGATCTGTTTTTTATTTCATAACAGTGTGAAAAGTGCAAATCATATGCAATGTTATCAATTCTGATTTGGGCCTCTTTCATATGCAGAACATCTGAGAATTAAGTAACCTTCATTGTAGAAGTACCTTGACCATTTTAATCAACACGTTCTCACTCCGATCTCGTCACATATGGAGTTAGGTTGTGGACTTTCTACGTCCGTATATATACCCTGTGTGTTGGTTGTTGATGTTCTGGGACGCTCTGTCAACTTCAGCCTCTTACATGCATTGTCTTCTTTCAATATACGCTTCAAGTTTCACAGGAAATGTACAGTTTACATACAGTTTCTTTCAAAATAAAAGCACAACATTGGTTCAACACTGCAAATGGACCATTTTTCCCCTTTAACAACACATAAACGTGGTTACATTTTGCCAACACTCGCACGTGGTTGGGTTTAGGCAACAAATGAACATGATTGAGTGTAGGAAAAAAGATAGGGTTTGGTCTTACTGTCTTACAGGAAGTGAACACTGGCCTCCTGGGTGACAGTCGTTGGTTGTTGGTCCCATCCACTAACCCTACTTGCCTTAACTGTTGTTGTTGTCCTGCTGCGTTTCCTCCTGATGCAGAATGATTACTTTAAAATTGCTTTTTCTTTTTATGATTTTCTGGAATTTCTTTGGAAATTTGCGCTGAATTTGGATGAAAACTTGGTTTGGATGTTGATGAAATATTTGTCAACGACTTCTACGTCACTTGCCAGAACTGTGTGTCGAACAATAACAGCGACCAGCCTCGTATCATGCTGATGTGAAAGGACAACCTTCTTTTTCGGTGTCTGACGCTGAGGTCACTGACCAAGCAACAATTTTTGACGACTTTTAAGTGAGACCAGATATAAATAAGACAACTTCAATAGTGCTCTCTGTGTTATCTACCAAAAATAAAGCAAAATATTTAAATAAGCTTTAAACATGGCACCTTAGAAGCTTTTTTTAAAGGCTGCTGCAAATTTTTAATTTCTTTTGCGGATGAATTTTTTCTCAACGCGACCTTTGCCCAAATAAACAAATCAGAAATCACTTTTACGCCACTTGCCAGAGCTGTTGACGTGAAAGTCTTGTGAAGAGGCGCCAACAGATGTAGTTAAAAGTCGTCCCTAATTTCATTGAAGTCATTTACATCATAGTCTCACCACTCCTGACGCTGTCTCCGCAAGTAGCAGCCATTGCTCTGCAAAAAAACATAATTAAAGTTTTGGTTCTCTTACTCCTTGTTCTCATTATCATCTGCTCACAGTTTCGCTTGCTTCCACTGCACATCATCTTAGAAATAAAAATGGTGGACGCAGACTTCAGCTGCCTCCAAGTGGATCCTCATACAGCCAAACAAAAGAAATCGAACCGAAGCAATAAATCTGAATCGAGCACTAAAGCTTGCAGGGTGACTGTCGCCTAATGGTTTCTGGAGCGCAGTATAATAGGCAAGGCACACTTCCAGTGTAGGAGGGTTTATTCCCAGTGGACCCACTCACTCACTCAACCAAATATTTAGATGATCTACTTTGGATATAAGTGTCCATGTCCAGTAACTGGCACACACAGTACCAGTTTATTTTACGGCACCGAGACAAATTCCTGTAAATTTATAGCAGCAGGTGAATAATGTGATTAAGTCAATGATTTGCTGGAAACCACCAGTCACTCTACGATAAGAGACCTCCTTAAATCAGCAGGAAGTGAAAAAAGATGTCAGAATACAGTGCTCCTTTCCCGCCGGTGGATGGGCACCGGCCTCATTTTATTCCTGCCCATGTATAAAACACAATGTGGGAATAGATTTGACTGATCTATCCCATCTAATATGCGACTTTCTCTCCTCTTTTTTTTTTTTTTTCTTTTTTTTTTTGCTCATAAGTTGCAAATGGCTTCATTAAAACAAAAGCACGACCATAGGGAGCACATAAAACATGCTGCTGCTACCTAATATGGTATTTATGACCAGGGCTAAATGTAGAGTGAATTAAACTTTAAAGGATTGCAGTCAGGTAGACTCGCCGACGTTTGTGGAGGAATGTCCATTAACAAGATGAAAGAAGAGGGGTGTGTGGATATGTACATGTGTGCGTGTGTGTGTGCGGGGAGTGTTATTCCCCCATGGCTGTCGGTGGAACGTCAGCGACTCAGCTAGACGGCTGGCTGGACCTAGACACCTTACAACCGCACGTGAAATGAGAAATCGACTGACAGTTTCGCCCAGGAGCCCCAGCCTCCTGTATTTACAGAAATAATTAAAACGTAATATCATCAAAAGTGACTTCTCCCACCTCCCACCTCCCTCCGCCCCTTCTCCACTGCATCTCCTCGTACTCATTGCCTTTCTCTCTGTGAAAGAAGTTTCATCTGCTGGAGAAAATAAACCAATTAACAGCTGATGTATTCGAGATGCAGCAAAAAAAGGTTTATGCCGACCGAGGCGTGATGCAGAATGCTTATTAGAGAACAGGTTCAGGTCTAAATAATCACCGGACACGCTTGAAACCAATTTTACATTCATCAGCTCCTGGATTTCCCAGTGGGGACACACACGCAGGAGCAAAGGCCTTGTCAGCTGCTCTGGATGCCTCAATCTTAACCTGGCCGACCTGCTTTGGGTGACACACAAACAAGCTGGAATCAAGCCACGGTAAAGACTCAAAATAACAAAGTCAATATTTCTCTGTGCTCGGGAGAAGCCAGGCTCTGCGTGTAGTATCGTGTTTTAGATGACTTATCATCCGCACAGCCTCAAAATATCCTGCACAGGGGAAATCCTGTGTGCTCTGATACACCAAGCATTATGGTAGGAGTCAAACAAGCATCAACCAGCTGCAGGCTGCTTTGCTGATTTTCCAACTTTAGTGGCTCTGTTGATGCATGAATGTAATATTTTGTTCAGCAAATCTCGTACTTACAGTGAGTCTGTGCTGCTGCAGCACTTAAGTGTTAACAGATGGAGTTTTTAAAGTCAACAGTTCAGTTTCACTTCAGTACCTCAGTGTTTGTGTTTTGTTTGAGCAACTTTTCTCTTTGGTTATTTTTTACTTTTTGAGGAGGGAGGGGAGATTTCACAAGGCATCTAGCAGTGAGGATTGCAGATTGCAGACAACTGAAGCTACTTCCGTTTGCTGAACGTGAACTCCTGGTTGGGATAATTTCAGTGTTCACTGTTCAGGAGGTTTTTAGCAGGAGCCGAATTATCCACAGAGGTCTCTTCTTCCTCTCTAAAAGGAAGAACAGACCAGGAATTTAAAAGCAGTGGTTCTCTTGTGCTGTTTGGCTTGTCGGAGACGGGGTAGCTAGCCTAGCACGCGCTAATGTGTGCTCACCGTTTTTCTATGATAACTTAAGATCCAGATCTTTGGCGGGTATGTACCATGGGCTGAATCATCCGCAGAGGACTTCCCCTGTCCACAACAAACAGAGCTGGTGATAAAAACTGGTAAAATGTAATGAGAACACTGACTGAAGCAGTTTCACGTAACAAATCAGGATTTTTCGAACCTGCTGTTTCGAATCGTCCCAGAGGAGCTGCTAACTATCGTGTCCAAGGTGAAAACATAAATGGCCCTATCTAGAGCCAGTGTTTGGTCTGTCTTTTCTGGGCTACTGTAGACTTACATCGTAAAAGAGGCATCTGTAAATCAGTGGATAATTTTTTTTTTAATGTCACAACCTCCACGAAATAACTCGCTCCTGTGTCAAGATTGAATCCATTCAGTCTGACAACATTTGGAAAGTCTAAAAGAGCTACAAGATTAAATCATTTATTGTCAGTGAAGTTAACGGATTACTAAACCGGAAGTTGCCGATCATCCAGGTTATTTCAGACCACGGAAATAGAGCTTTTTTGGCTTCATGTACCACTGAGCAACTTTTATAGGAATGAACGGGGCCCCGCCGCCAATGCTGTATCCAGGTCTCTTATTACATCTGTGGGTGCAACATGAGATCACATGATCTCCATAGACGAGGACCTGCTCCCTATGTAGATATTAACGGCTCATTCTACCCTAAAACATAACTGTTCTTATTTTCAGGTGATTATACACTAAAGAAAACATACTTTTTTAATTATATTTCATTTCTGACAATACATCTCCCTAAATCCTGCACACTGGACCTTAAAAGATCTTTAAAATTGAGTCACTATTCGCCATAGATTTAGTTTTAACTTAGATTTTTCGTGTAGGTTACAATTATAAATGCATGATTTTTGTTGCTGTAGGAATGAAGGTTTAAAAAATCCTATATGTAAGTAATATAAGCTGCCAGTTTGTGTTCATTTTTATCTTTTTTACTTTAAAATATATACACTCTGCATTCTGAATGGGGTTTATATGTATCTGTGGTGTCTTTTGAGCCCGTATGGTTTGACCATATTGCATAACACAATAAGGAAAACCTGGTCATCATTGTTGTAGTCGTTAGAAAAGAGAAGATTTATGGTTTTAGGATTTATAACTTCTCGTGCAGAGATGTTTTTAAAGCGATGTCTGTGACAGCAGAATGTAATCTGGACAAACAGTCGACATTATCTCAATGTTCGGGCACACTTTGTGGTCTAAGCTTATGAGACGGCTGCATATTTGCAAATATGTAAATACGTTTCCCAGAGCAGCTTCGTGATATTAAATTATTAATGACCTGAATTCATATTGTATATTTATATTTATGTAGTGTCAGACTGATATAGGGTAAGTCAAAATAAGGTCTGAAGAAACTAAGCAAATGATTTTCCTGAAAACATATTCATATATTCTTCTTTATATTAGTGTTTGTTTGCCTTACGGCGATCACCGACTCAAGTTCAAAGTTGACCCAGTTTCTGATTTACCAGTACAGATGTGATCAGTGTAGAAAGCCCACTCAGTGCTGGCAGTGCGTGCAGAGATCCTGCTGCGTTTTTGATTCATTTACAAAGAAAAAAAATCTTTAGTTCTGAAAAAGTTCTTTACAATGACCTGTTGAGTGGTTAGTTAAAGGGACATTAAAGTTTTGGATCTTTATTTTGTTTTTGTGAAGCGCTTTATGAAATAACAATGACTGCAAGGTGACTTCATGACCTTGGCTGCTGCGACATCATGTGACAACTCCATTTTGTACCTTTGCTCTTGTCAGAAGCTTCATATTTTATAGATTGCACTCACATCTTGAGATTTTGCATCGGGGACACACAGGTAAGAGTGTACATATTTGAAATGGCCACAGGGATCATACATCTTAGATAGCTGTGTGATAAGCGCAGCTGTAATGGCTTACATCCTCACTGTCTGTCTCTTTATCTCTCTGCTCCCCTCCCATGAGGCTCGCCCACCTTTTTAGCTCACAGATGGGCGAAAAAGGTTCCTCCGCTTTCACGTGACCTCTGTTGAATGTAAAAATTTGTGACACAAAGTGGCGCGGTTTCATATTTGTTTAGCAGTGACTGGCTCAATGCGCCAGCGTAATGGCACGGCTCCGGTATCCAGATCACCGGAGGCGGTGCATCAGGGGACAACCTGGGATCACCGTGCTGCTGATTTATGCATGAACCATGTGCTCACTTTGCCGAGACAGACGGAGCCGACAGTAACAGAGGAGACATTCGGACGGGAAGGAAGGCATCCTCTTTTTCGTGATGCTGGGGGAATGGAGACAACAGGGATGGGTGGAGACCTCCACAATACAATTACATATTCCGATGTTGTGTTCGTACCAGCTACCTGTCTGTTTGAGCCATCTGTCATGTGGAATGAGGAACATGGGGGAAACAGAAGGGACGGCAACCCCTTAAAGCAATCCAGATGCACGAAATTGTCACTCAGTCAAAAACGCCATGCACGTTAGTAAATGTAGACTGGTGTGCATTGTGCTTTAAATAGGTATGGTTTCAACCTTTCAAACATGTAGACTTCACGAAGATCCAAGTAGGATTGAAATATCTATTAAACTTTTGTGGCATGGAGCAAGTTTGCAGACTTTTCTCTGTCTAAAAGATATCGATTCACACGAGGTTCAACAAAGCAACTTAAGTGCACATGTGAGCAGGCGTGGCATGTTCTCTCTTTGCTCATTTGCTGCAAAACTGACCAGAAAAATGCCATATTTGAAAACTGCACAAAGTGTCACGACCCTTTTTTGAATCACTTGGCATTCAGTGGATTTTTTCCTTTGAAACCAAACTTGAAGTTCTCGCTGGTTACTTTTTTGGCATTGATTTTCTAAGACAAACCTCTTAAATTATACAGCTTTTCTTCAGAGCACAGAGATCTCTCTCTCACACTTTCACTTTGTAGAAGTTAAGCCTTATTTTTTTTTTTTTAGATTACCGGGGATTTTGGAAATGTTTCAGATTGTTTGATTCAGCTTGAAATGACTCTCTGGTTAGATATCGAGCACGGCTCACCTGTGATTATATGCGATCTTGACAATCCTACAAACTATGTTCCTCAGCGGTTGACCTTATTTTAAATTAACAAACAGAAAACAACAGAACAAAACAAAGAGGTTTGTTTCCCCTCGATAACTGTGACACTTCTGTTTGCAGCCAGTATTCTCATACGTAATGTATGAGCTATCAGCTGAGTGTCCATCCCAAGTGACCATAACATGCTATGACATGCAGACAGCACAAACAGACTGCAAAGCACTTGAACCTAGCATGCAGTGTTTTAGGTCTCAATTCCAACAGCGTACCACTTTGTTGTATAGTGGCCAGGGGTCTGCTTCCCTTTACCTCCTCTCTGTCTCTTCGGTCATAGCACTTGACCCAGGGGATCAGAGACATTGATCTTTAGGACTCTGTCTTTTTTTTTGTTTTGACTGATATGATACCTAAATGAATTTACATGTGTAATTGAGGAGTTTTTTGTTTTTTTTTGTCCTGTCATGTTTTATCACTGTGTAACTTGGACCTTAAATGTGTAGGTGAACCTTTAAAGGGGACCGGTTATGCACATTTACGAGTTCAGACTTGTATTTTGAGTTTCTACTTGAACATTTATATGTTATTTAATGTTTAAAAAAATCTTTTATCCCTCATACTGTCTGTGCTAAAACACCTGTATTGACCATTTGTCTAAACTTACCATTGTAGCACCCATCTCATTGAGCCCCCACTCTGATTGGTCAGTGTTTCCAGGACTTCCATATCTTGATGTCTTAGCATAATCATTGCAGCTGGGGGAATGACTGCAAAGGAATATTCTGCCACTTTCCATCAGGAAAACTCACCAATAGAGGCCGGTGTCCATCAAAGTGACACACAGCGCCTTGGCACGTTTGTAGCATAGCATAAATAAGCGCTGCTTCCATTGCAAAGATTTTTAAAAATCTGCTAGCCTCAGGAAAAAAAAAACAATGTTTTTGATAGACATAGCCCCTTAAAGCTACTGAACCAAAATCCTCATTAGTGGACATGGTGCTGCAGAAATCTGATATCAAAATGGGGGTGAAATTTGCATCATCAACAACCTACATGTTTCCCTGATGTTAGCGTGTAGCTACATGTAGCAATGTGACTTTAAAAAAATATAGCAGCACTTTCTACCATTAAAAATCACCAATAAAAGCTTCTAAATCAAAAGCTTCACAAACAAAAATGTTCAAGCAGGACTATGGTCTGATATCTGAGAGAAACAACAACATTGACAACCAAGGTTGCATGTTTTCCTGATGTTAGCATGTAGCTACATGTAGCAGTGCACTTGCACTCCTCAACAGAATATAGCAATATAGCAATCACCAATGAAAACTTCAAGACTAAAGTCTTCACAACCAGACTTGTTCCAGCAGGAATATGATCCGAAATCGTAGGAAAATTTACAACATCTGCAACCAAGATGACATTTTTCCCTGATGTTAGCATGTAGCTACATGTAGCAATGTGGGCTACATAATGTAAACACTAAGAGTAGCGTGCCTGGAGCAGATGACCATATGAAGAAATCTGTCACAAGCGGACGTCAGCTTTTCTTTGTTTTCTTCTCTTTGCTCAGACGGATTACTTTTGCAAACGTTCACCTCATTATTTGAAACTTTGGCCACATTTAATATCAACATCTGACACTGTAACATTATATAAATGAGAGCAAATAAGAAAAAGCATTATAGGTCCCCTTTAACAGCTTCTAACTCTCGCTTAGATTTCAGTTATGTTGGTGAGACAACTGCTTTGTTTACATCTGGATCACAGATTTGACCTCTAACATTTGAAATATGGTGTAATGATTGCAGCAGATGTAGATTTACCTAAATTATCCCACACACCAAGTATCAGGAGCTCCTTCAACATGTGGGCTCAGTGTTTGTGCGCTCATCAAAATATCAAAGCCTCCTTATAAAAATATATTCCTCCTCAGTGTCAGATATGTCAGACGTACCTCTGTGTCCCTCTGTTAGGTGTCTGTCAAGGAGATTGGCCCACCTATGACAAAGCAAACCTTGTATTCTTTCAGCCGCGCTCACTCATGAGGCATTAATTTGAACACAGGAAATCTGCATGGAAATCTCTCCCCTTTGAGCATCCCTATCCCTGTTTATCTTGACAGCGCCCTCCTTAAGCAGGCCGTGTATCCATATTTGAAGGCGCCACCGGCTGCGTAGGTAAAGATGGGAATTTGTAGTGACAAGGGGAGGGCATCAGCACAACAGAGGTACTTAAGGAAAGAGACAACCTCTTCCAGCAAAGGCAAATGAGACTTGTCATCCGGCAGTTGGTGCAGTAATTATAAAGGGTGCGTTGAATTTCCCAGGGATTCCAGGAGAATGGCATAATGGAGAAAACACTAAGAATTTTATAAGCCAAGCTGCGGGGAAATAAGAAAGGAGAGTCTAACCTCCACTGAAGTCTGCCTTCACAAAAGAATCATTAAAGGTGTTTGTGATATTTAGGCACCAAATATCTAAACTCATTGTTCCAGTAAAAGAGACGCGCTGATTCTGTGGAACAACAGAAGAAATGGCTGCTGTTGTCCCAAATTACCAGTTAAGTTGTTGCGCATTGCCTCAGTCATTCAGTGGATAGCAGGTGCACCTGCTCGTCTCATCCTTCTCCTTTTCAGTGCTCTGCCAAAAACGGAAAACTGATGTGGTCATGTTATTTTTGCCAAACATTACCCAGACAATTAGCTGGATAGCAGGAAGGATGACATGCTACATTAATCCCAATGGACCTGCAGAGTGGTGGTGTTGGCTATCATACCGATGTGTGTTGTGTTTAAAGACTGGACATTTTCTTTGTTCACTGAGGCTGACAGATATGTGGAATGTAGATTTAGGTAGGGATGCATCAATCTGATTTCTTCTCTCCTGATACCTGGGTTTTGGATATTGACAAGTACAGATAACCAGTCCAGTATCGGTCTTTTATGTGTAAAGCAACATCAGGTTTGACTTAAACGTCCCTTTCCTAGCTTCTTATAACAAACGATAACAAAAATATAGATAAAAATTTATTGAATTGTTGTTATCTATGCCAGGGGATCAGGTTTTTGGTCCGATCTGTCTTTCTGTACCTTATGTCCTAAACTATTGGACCAATCAGCCTAATATTTTATTTGCACAGGTATTACTGTATGCTCAATGATCTCTCGTGGTTACAGTGATTCATAATTGTTGAACCAACAGTTTTATTGATTGTTTTAGACTGGCTGCTGACCACTCACTCATCTTAACCTACTTGTAGGGGCTGCAATTCTTCAACAAAAGGCAAGAAGGCTTAACATCTGTTGCAGGCTGCATTTTGACCGTCATCGTGGCTAAAAAAACTGACGTCTATAGAAAAGTCTGGTCTTATTTTAAATAGGAGCATCTTCAGAATAATTCCATACCTGATATATTATTATTCACTAAAAGTTAGGCATGATACAAGATAGGAAAAATTTAAAAGATTTGTTATCTTCACCAATATCCACCAGTATAATTTCAACCACTGCTGCGCTGTGTGTAATGTCTGGAGTGGCCATGATGAGCTCCAGCGACCCTCTACTGAGTGCACTTCTAGTTTAGAATAATAATAAAAAAAAGCAGATAAATATTAGCAGGTGCAGGTATGGCAAGCAGCTGTAAAACTTTTCATAGTTCATGATGTGTAATCAGATGTGAAATAGAATTAAGTTAAGTTTAAGTTTTCATCATTTATAAGAGCCATTGAAACATTTTTGCGCAACCTATTTTCATTCAGAAGTCGTCAAATACCGTTGTTTGGTCTTAATTTTGGTGTCAGACACTGACAAAAAACAGACAACCTCTAATGGGGGTATGTTATGCCCTCAACAACGTAATTTAAGGACGTTTAAAGTTCCTGTAGGGCAAGCAGCACCCTGGAGGCTGGTGTTTTCTTCCTGTGGGAATGTAGAGCCAAACCGTGATGGTCCTTTTTTCCAGACCTTACCCACATGCATTGGTTACCTGAACCTAACCATGTTCGTCTGTTGCACAATGAAATATACATAAATATGCAGTGTTTTCCCAAAGTTTTAGGTTTATTTTGAAAAAAACTGTAAGCCTCTAATAAGCAGAAATTGTACATTTCTTGTGTAAATGGAAAGGTATTTAAATTGACACGGCGTCCAAGAGCGTCAACAACAGATGCGCCCAGGATACCTACACGTCATATGAAGTTGTGAAAGCCCACAGGCCAAGCAGCGATATGTGATGAGCATGTTCTTTAGCATGATATCATATAAAAGAAAAAAATTAAGTTTTTAATTTTCAAATTTAAATAAAAACTGTAATCATGTCAAGTCAGTTTAATTCATAAACACTGGATGACATAATCCAGAAAGGCTAGAGAAACTTAAACTGTGTCTGTAAGCTCACCGGTTACATTGCATTAAAGTCCTTCAGCAAACATGTTTTAGTGATATACATTATTTTATATCATTAAATGCCAGCGTGTCTGTGAGGATCTGACTTTAATTTAAACCTTT
>JAPZEB010000017.1:2194872-2204921 GCA_029783705.1 Chaetodon striatus
GATCAATGAGGGGTTCATTTCACTGTCTTTGTTCCCTTCTGTTCGCTTCAGCACCCGTACCACTCGCAATAACTCAAGAAAGTAACACAAATGGCATGTATGAGGCCATGTGGCTCCCCCGATGCATGAGAAAGACAGAAACAGAGGAGTCTACAGAGAGGGATAGTGAGAGAAATAAAGAGAGAGGTTAAAAGAAAGACAGGAAAACAGGCAGAGAGAGGGAGAGGAAGATGTTTAGAGAGATGAGATGAGTTCAGTTTACAAATGCTTCACCTTTTCAGCTTAAAGAAACTATATCAGTGTATTCAAGATGAACGTATTGACCCATACTCTAACCTTAACCTAAACTAAATTTTAACCTTAACCCTCAAACAGACGTATAAGGACATGGAGATTGGCTGAATGTCCACAGTTTGTAAAAATGTCCTCACTCTTGTCATCAGAAACTCAAATCTTTTCCAACAACTAACACAATATAACACTGCACAGTGGTGTCATGGTTAGCATTGTAGTCTCACAGCAAAAGGGTTCCTGGTTCAAACCCAGGGTGGGGGAACCTTCTGTGCGGAGTTTGCATGTTCTCCCCGTGTCAGCGTGGGTTTTCTCGGGGTACACCGGCTTCCTCCCACAGTCCAAAGACATGCAGGTTAATAGCCATGGCCATAGCTCCCTCACGACCCCTGACAGCAGTTACAGAAAATGAATTAATGTCATTTGCAGGAATTTTTTTTACCAGTAGTAGTAGTGGTAGTTTCAAGCTAACCTGGACTCCTTAATGTTTCCTTTTCATTTTACTTTGCTACAGTCGAAGGCGTCACAGGTGTGCTCCTGTGTTTTTTGTTTTATTTTTCAACCTGGACGTGCTGTGGGGCATTTTAGTTCGCATGCCGCATCTTTAACTGCCTGGAAAACACAAGGTCGGGCACTGGAAGCTGCTTCTGTGCCTTCTTGTGCCAGCTTTCAAGAGCGTGGCGGCAGGTTGCGTCTGAGGTTGCTAGGCACCCTTAACAAGCATTGTACCATAGCCTATTTACCTAAAATCCTGAGTGCAGAGCTGATGTTCTTCCAGGAGCTGTTTAGAAGTGTGTAGGCCTATCGTCCGTGGGACAGGGGCAGGGCACATGGGTAGCCCTGCATGTGTCCTGCCCCTTAGGGAGTTAAAACTCTGCAGTTGGAGCAATTTGGAGCCATTAATTAGCATATGTGAGTACCTCAACTTTAAAGTGATACCTTACTTCAGGTGTTTACAACTGCAAATGGTAAAGCCTCCATAAACAGAAGATACTGTGAATTGAATCACTGTTATTTAACATATATTACTGTATACAGTAGCTCTATTGTTTAGTTAAAGAATCAATACAATAGTCGAGATAATATAATGCTAAGTGAGTGTTTTGACCACTGACTCAGCTGGTGATAGGCGACACAGCCCCACCTTTTCATACAGTGACCCATACATATCTCCTTCCCCTGTTTCATGTTTAAATTATCTGTTGTGTATGATTTTGACCGTCATTATTCTTATCTGTGCCCTTTTTTCCTTTGTGCTGCTCTGTTATTATTTGCTGTTGTAGTGTTAGTGTCTCCACAAGGCTCATTTAAAGTTTCATCTTATCTGATGAAAGATGTGTTACCACACTGACATGCTCCGAAGCTCTGTGCACCAGCGCCTGTCGACCTAGGTGTGTGCATGTGTTGGTGTGTGTGTTGCGTTAGGGCTCTTCCCTCAGCCCAAACCTATACATCATCGTCCGTGACGACATCTTCGAGCGCCGGACCGGCTCGAGCCGGCCCCGGGGGGTCAATCTCCTAAATGAGATTTCAGCACCGCTGACCCGTGCTCTGGTCCTCTCACCTTTTGCCAGGAGAACAGGAATGACCTGTGACCCCGGGATCTGTGAGCAGCCACCGTCTTCCTCCAAGTGGCGACCCCGCAGCTGCAGCCGACCATGCCTAAGCCGGGGAGACAGAGTGAGGAGGTGAGGCCTTGGTGTGTGGGGGAGCACAGAGGTGTAAAATGAAAAGTTCACATCCAAAAAGAGGTTTTAGAAAAAGGAAAAGCGGACGACGTCTCTTACAAAAAGCATTGTAAGTTTGTAAATCCTTAGCTGAGCGACAAAGATGCGGATAAATAGAAAACTTTAGTAGATTCGTCCATGAAGTCAAACCAAACAAATAATTGAGGAGGACTGAATTCTCCTTCTTTGAACAGGTACTGAATGAACAAGTTAACGACTCTGTTTACACCTTGTATTAGCATGCGTCTTGCGTGATCTGATCACAGTGGACATCACTAGAAACAAGTGTAAACAACCACTGAGGAGCATTTTGATTGTGATGTCAGACTCTTTCTGCTGCTGACGTAAAGAGTGGAAAACTAGTTAATGATTTATTCTTCTAATAAAATACCTTTGTTTCCTAGTTCTTATCACACAGGTGTCTCATGTTATTTTGAGCTACAGTGACGTAAGCAACACTGTCACAGACTAAAATAAACTTTGCATCCATTCAAACACAGCTAAAATCACGTGTTTACTGTTGTAAACAATCACTAAGTTTGCTAGAAGCTCTGACCTATAACAATATATAGGCTCCTCTTTTTTACCCGAGACTCTGTTGCGGTGTTGACAGGTTGTTACCTGATACTCTGGAGTTGCTCCGGAGCAGGTTAGCTGTTCAGCATAACTTACCATGGTAATTTATCCTGGTAAAAAGAAAACTAGCTTCGTAGTACTGAAAACCCAGAGTTAAACCCTGAAGTTACCTCGCTATCTCCAAATCCTGCTTCATAGTTCAGGCCTCAGGTGTAAACAGGCTCAATTACTGACTCGCGAATGACTGAATAGGTAGTATACATATTTGACAGGTACATAGCGTTTGGACATGAGCTCTAAAAATAGGCATCCAGGAAAAATGTATTGCCTGAATAGCTACGGAGAGCTTAGATGGAACTTGAGAAATTTACTTTATACAAACTTGGTTCATTTACAACATCATGCAAAGAATGGTTGTCAAAGTAAGGTCATTAAGCCGCCTTTTGGCCCTCCCTCACAGCCCAGAGTCTACTGGCCTCTCCAGTATGTGAGCAGTAGTACAAAAGTACACTATAGATACTGTATCTAGCGTACAACTCCTTTATGAGCCATTAGCATACTCTGAAAACAACAAGCCTGAACTCTTCACATTGACTACCGAGTCCTTATTGAGTATTAACTCACAAGTGCCACCATTTGTTCCTGTTTGATGAGCTCCAGCACAGTTTGCATTGAACTGAATGTATGGTCACAGTGTTTAGTTCAAAACAGGTTACAGTTTGTTACAGTGCGTTAGATATGTTAAAGCTCCGAGGCAGATAATGCAAAGGAGCATACAGTATTTCCCAGAGGCCCGCTGTAGCCTACATACTAAAGCGTATGCATGCGAGTACAAGAGCAGCACATGCACAGACATACTGTATAGAACGGCCTTTAATGTGCATATGTGCAGTTGTGTGTTTCTTTCTCTCTGACATCTTGCAAGTGCTGTATGTATGTCATTAATTGAGTCTCCAGCTCCCTGGAGTGGTTAGCTCTACTTGCACTGGGAAGATAGAGGGGGAGATGCTCTTTGTGTGTGTGTGTGTGTCAGTGTGTGCTCTCTACACATACACACCGTCGCCCTGATCGCCTGATGATTATGCTTGATCAGTGTCAAACACAAACTACTGCAGCGGGTGCTTTGAAAAGGAATATATTGTGTACTCGGGCTTTTTCAGACCCTTAGTGGTGTTTTTACTTAGCACAGTGATTTATCCAATTCACCCAGATCTGAGAAATATAATCTTTTTGTTTTTTTTTTCTTTGGCGATAGAAGCAACACAGACTGCACATCCATCCTAATTTTAAGAAACAAGAAAAAAAAAAATCAAAGTACAGGGAGAAAACAGCACCTCTGGTGTTTTACTCAGAGAGAAAAGATCAAATCAAATTTTGTTCGCTGAGAGGTTTAAGGCACACAATAAAACATGTGCAATCACAGCACATACACCACCTGGGAAACATAAGCTGATAAGACCAGACAGGGAGTCAATACCTCGTTATAGAGCAATAAAAACTCAATCATCAGTGCAAAATTTAAAGTACTAGAATGTACACAAGGAGCTGCATTAGTTCATTTGTCAATTAAGCCATAAATGAACACTTGGTTCTTTTACTTCTCAGATTAGGTGCTGTGTAGATCAGCAGCACACCGGAGCTGCAGTTCTCAGAGGCAGAAAACATCTCATTCATTTAGTTAAATGTCATTAGGTGGAGTTTAATCCAAACAGCAAAAAGGAGCTCAGGTTAGAAAACATCCATCCGTCTGCTTTCTGCTGCTCTGAGTTGCAGTGGCAGCAGGCTCAGTGAGGTAGCCCCACTGTCTGCTCTGAAGCATTCCCAAGCCAGATGGGAAATGTAATTCCCCCAGTGTGCTGTGGGTCTCATCTAAGTTGGACTTGTCCCAAATATCTCCACAGGGAGGCATCCAGGAGGCATCCTGATCAGATCAGATGCCGAACTGGCTCCTTTTAATATTTGAACTCTGACCTCCTTCCCAATATCGGAGCTCCATGGCCTTAGACTTTGCTGACTCTGCCCAACAACTTAACAAAATCACCTCAGCGTGCAATATCAGTCAAACAACACAATCACCGGCAAAAATGTAAGCAACGTACATTTCTGAAAACCATGGATACGTTTCATTTTGAAGAGTTTATGCAGCAGATATGTTGAAACTCTACATTTCAACAATGTTGTGGTAAACATGCTGTTATGTTTAGGCGCAAGAGGTAAGGAAAAGATCATGTTTTGGTTTAAATTACACGGTTTTGGAGGCACAATCCCCACTGGAAATGCAGCAATTGGTTGCCAAAAAACATGCACATTTGAGGGCTAAAAAGACGCAGCTAAAAACAGCAGTGAGTCCCTAAAAAAGAGACACATTTTATGAGCTGAAATGCCACTGGAAAAATAGCCACAGGGTGCTAACACACTCTCATGTTAAGAGGCTGAATAGCTGCAGAAAAAACAG
This sequence comes from Chaetodon striatus, assembly GCA_029783705.1. Taxonomy (NCBI): domain Eukaryota; kingdom Metazoa; phylum Chordata; class Actinopteri; order Chaetodontiformes; family Chaetodontidae; genus Chaetodon; species Chaetodon striatus. Next base: position 2,199,922 of record JAPZEB010000017.1, read on the forward strand.
CAACAGGCCCCTAAAAAACACCCATGTTATGGGCCTGATTAGCCGCAAAACAAGCGCAGGCTAAAAAGTTGCAGGAAACACAGCAACATGTCCCCGAAAACACACGTTTGGTGCCTGAATAGCTGCAGGAAAAACAACCACGGGCTGCTAAAACGCACCTGTTTGTGGACTAAATAGTCACAGGAAATACAGCAATGTGTCCCTAAAAATCACCCACATTTGGGGACTTAAGACTCAATGGAAATTCAGTGACGTATCCCTAAAACACACCCATGTTTGGGGACTAAAAAGTTGCAGGAAATACAGCAACATGTTCCTAAAAAACACCCGTGTTTGGGGACTGAAAAGTTGCAGGAGTAACAACCCCTGGCTTCTAAAACACACCAATGTTTGGGGACTAAAAAGTCACAGGAAACACAGTGATGTGTCCCGAAAAAATACCCATGTTCAGGAACTAAATAGTCACAGGAAACACACTGACATGTCCCTAAAAAACATCCAAGTTTGGGGACTAAAAAGTTGCAGGAAACACAGCAATGTGTCCCTAAAAAACACTCACATTTGAGGCCTGAATAGCCACAGGATTAACAACCTCAGGCTGCTAAATCACAGCAATGTTTTGGGGATTAAAAAGTCACAGAAAACACAGTGTCATGTACCTGAAAAACACCCATGTTCGGGGACTAAAGAGTTGCAGGAAACACAGCAACATAACCCTCAAACACACCCATGTTCAAGGGCTGAAAAGCTGCTGGCAAAAGAGCAACAACTCACTAAAAAAACACAACGGTATTTGTTGTTAGTTTTTGTTGTTAGTTGACTTTAGACAGTGGTCTGCAGCCTGGCAGTCAGCTCCTATCCTACGTCACTTCAGAAACGTTGCTATGATACATGTGAAACATACAAATATCACATATTTGTGGTTTGCAGAAACAATGCAAACACTTCTTCTGGGGACTGGTATATATTCAAAATAGAAGTGGTGTCATTTTCATTTTATCGAGACAAGATATAATGTCTTTGCTTCATCCAGAGAGGTTTTGCTCTGATAATCAGATGCATTTTGTCTCCAAAGTCTGATGAACATATGTATAATTCTGTCAAAGCTCAAACCACCCTCTTTGGAGAACTATGAGAAAGTGGGCTCCCTATACCACTTGACAATTTCCCTCCAGTTTTCACCTTTCGTCAATCGTGCATTGACATGTGTATCATTCAGCTGGCTTCCTTTGAGAGAAGGAAAAGAGACAAGTGGGATCCAGTTTTATTTGTTTTCCAGGGGCATTCAAGCCAGGCGGGGCCCAATCAGGGGAGTGTTTCTCATGGCGGGGCGGCCCTCACCGCTGAGCTGAATGCGATAGTTGTAAATATTTGTATCTCAGCAGTGGACGAACAGCTCTGAGGTCAGTCGTCTGGAATCCCCTGGATGTTTGGAGACCACTGTTGTTACAGTTGGGCTTTTTTGGGTAAAAAAAGGAGGCATGAGAGAGACAGAAAGAGAGTGCTAGACTCCCAGAGGGAGAAAGTCGAGCACTAACACTAAAACAAAAGAGGAGAGGAGAAGAAGTGTGAAGTCAGGGAAGAGAAACACTTGTCTGCTACATGTCAGAGAAACCTCTGCCATGACTCTGCAATATACTGAGTGTCATTTATTCCATCACAAATCATACTGAAAATACATTTTGGGGTATCTTTAAACAAAATACCTGGAATTGCATGCAACACATGTAGCAAAGTTTAAATGCCTCTTTTTTTCTGTGCATCTGTACACTTTGTCTACAGATGACGCAAACTTTTGAATGAAAAATATCTAGATCCAAAGATACTTTTATTTGTAGGGGGGTCCAGGCTCTGTCTTGGTAGACACACTGCATTTAAAGCTGCTGTTACGTAGCACCCACCCTGACAGTCGCCATCATGCCAGTATGTTCTCCAAAAGCAGAGTGTTTTTGAAACCACCTGCGGCTGCTACAGTCCAGGGCTGCAATGACAAGCAGGTGCTTCAGTGAATGTCACTGATGAAAGTGCAAGCTAGCTTGGCACCTTGTAAATATCTGCATACTGTACCAAGACAATCGAAATCACTGAAATTACCGATGATTTCTACACATTTGGACACGTTAACAGTCATCTGAAGTTCGGTAGATATGTTTAGGGCTTCCCCTTTAAAGTCGGACATTGAAATTGTCCTCCATCTTGTCTTCTTTCTGCTTCCATGATGTCCGTCCTTTATTTAACCAGCTAGAACCAGGTGGCTACCAGCAGAAGTTCAACATGCTGAACTCTGGGTGCCAAACGCTTCATACCCTTACCCCAAAGTCTGAACCAATTCCCCTCCGCTAGACTTCCCCTCACTAAAATAACTGGAGGTGGTGGCATATTGTGTCACGGTGTGAAAGCAGCTTAAGGAAGGACCCTGCACGACCTTGTGTTTGTAAGGTTCTTGGTTGCCCTACCTAGAAATTTAGTAACTTAACCTTCTCCAAAGTGAGCTGAACCACTTCGGCATGCACTTCTTTTTATGCACAGAAACATTTGAACATAAAAAAACCTGAGGGAAAACAATTTGAAAATGTTTGTATGCTTAAGGGAGCTGGAAAAGTTGGTGTATTTATAAAAGGTAAATGCGACTACCTACAATGGAAACAGGTTAAGTGACTAAAGAATGACGTCCCTGTACAAGCCGCTGTAAACTCTATTCGTCGTCTCTGGATGACTACAGGTGGAAATGTTGTGATATTAGTTGTTCAAAACTTTGATTTCATTGTCCAGTTTGCTCTCTGTTATCATGCATCAATTGTTCTTCTTCGTTTGAGGTTTGATTTCCTGAAAATTTGGCTGGAAACCCAACAAGTCAGGGTGGTGCGTTGAAAAGCAAAGTTCAATCTTATGTTCAAAACTGTCACCTTTGTCATCCCACTGCAGTTTGCAGGCCTGTATGTAGTAACAACATACAAATTAGTTGGCAGGAATTCATACTGACTCACGGGCGCATGCCATCGTATACATTTTTCCAAGTCTAATGGAGCTGCTGCCCCTAACAGATTTCTGTATCTAACTTCAGTGGAGATGCATGATGGTCTAAATGTTGTTCCTACCCTGACAGGAGTAAAATTCATGTGGAAACACTGTTTTTTATGTCTTCCTAATGACTCCACCATGCTTTTATGATCATAAGGTGAGCCAAGGCCGAGACCTATGAAAGGAATCACCTCCACTGACTCTCCCCCGCTTGTGGAGAATGCAGCTGTAGCCGGGCTGTTTGATGAAAACGAATCAGTGCGACCAGTTCTGCCTTGTAGGGATAGAGAAGTGAGCGGCATTAGCGGGGGTGTCATGTTTGATTGGGGTTTATTAGCGCCGCCTGTATTGTTCCTGTTCGTCAACAGACTCCCAGGTAATGTGGTGATAATCGTTGCGGAAGCCTCCATCTGCTCATTTGGGGGAGGGGGGTGGGGAGCTGCCCTCGTTTCAAATCCATTTTCCCAGGTGCTGATGGGAGGCCGCGGGGTGGAGGGGGTGGATGTTGGTAGGGGAGGAGGGAGTGGTGTAGAGCCCTCTGTTTCATTTACCCAGGAGTGTCGGCGCGCTCAGCAACCAGGTTGTCTCTGCTTGTACCGGCTAATGGTTCAAACCCAGCTGGCTTCAATTGGGAGCTGGGCTCTTGAGTAATACATTTTGCACTTTGGCTCGCTACCAAGTGTACGGCATTTCGGTGTTGCACGCTACACTGAGTTTATCGCTCAGGTGTTTGGAGCGAGCGCCATAAAATCCATAAACAACCCGGTCGTTGCGGCTCCAGGATGTCATTTGAGGCGCTGGGGTCAAGGCTCCGCGTATCGAGGAACTGGTCTGTCGCCAGCCAGCGGTGAAGGGCCGTCTCCAGCTTGACTGTTTGTGAGAGGCAATTCTCTACGCTTGTAATTACACGTCTTTAATTGATAACGCGGAAAAACTGCATTGATTTGGTGTCAGCCAAAGGAGCGCGGCGGCCTGGCCTCTAATTACTTCTCAGTTCTGCAATGTCAGGTTCGGTTTCTGCCGTTTGCATCTGCAGCGAGGATGCAGCTGATGTGATCACACCTGAGCTGTTTGCTCCTCTGTCGTCTGCGTTTAACTGACTGGAATAAGAAAATCAGTAACACATGCAGCTGTGTTTGAGATTCACAGGAATCCAGGGTGATAGAGTGAGTAGGAGCCAAAGTCAAGCTGCTGTTTAAAGGCATCTGAAATGTCCTTCAGCAAAATGCTGATTTCCGACCAGCTCCAGGGGTTACTGTTGATTTTTAACCACTGACCTCTCTGTGGAGGAGTGGAGGAAGAAAAGAGTGTTTTTTAACACGATCAATACCATATCACATTATTATTATTTAAGAAATACTTCATTTTCCTCCAGACACAGCAAATATACGTTTGCATTACATATGTGAGTCTAAAAAAAGCTTCAAACAGATGCTAGGGAGTCAATCGTTTTGCTAAAAGACTGCTTAATTGTTAAACAAGATTTGATCTATTTACATTTCTGTAAAGTCGTACTAAAAAGGGGAAATAGATCCAAATGATTGTAGCGACCAACGCTGCACAAAGCCCTGGTCAAGTATAGTGTTGTGTTCTAGAGTCCAGACAGAGGGATGTAAAAAGGAATAAAGCAAACAAACAGATGAAAAGAACAGGAAGTGGACCCGGCTCATGGCCTGCTGACCCCCCTCTTCCCTTTTAGTCAAGCTATCACTGTAAATTTCCTCTTCGGCTAAATCAAGGCAGCGGGAACTGAGGGCTTGTTACCCGATTCTGCATAATGCCACTAATTTCTGTAAGTGCATGAGAGCTCTGTCGCTGAGGTGATGACAGAGCGGGACCAACTGGCCTCACGTGGGACTTCCTGAGCAGCTAAATGGTTTTTAGGTGGAGGAGAACCAGAGTTTGTGGCTTTTTGAAAGTGTTTAATATCCTGGGAAAGTCAGCTGAGCTCCTTTCTTTCTTTTTTCCTGTGTGTCATT
>JAPZEB010000017.1:2227439-2239489 GCA_029783705.1 Chaetodon striatus
AAATAAACTCTCAGAAACTCTCTTGGTTTGTCTTTCCACTGTTCCAACAATCACCAACTCTGGTTTAGTTGAAATAAACTCTTAATTCACCCAGTTAGATGTGAAAACATGCTGCCTCTATACATGCTAGAATTACTGTTTTTTTAAATGGAGTCTGGTGGGTTTGATGATGGCGATTTCAGGGCTGTTTCTGGTGAAACAAAAAGGATCTTACTCTTTATCAAAAAGGTCTTTATCTGTAAGGATCCTTTTCATGATGTCAGACACTTTGAATAACAATTTGAGCCTGTCAGTGGCAAAAACAAACACTTTTAGTGGACGTTAATTGATGGTGCGAACATGCCCTGAGTGGTAACAAGGCACCCTGCTATAGGGCTGGACTGATGTAAAAAAAATGTTCTCATTAGTCACTCAGACACATAACATGGGAATATAGGGTCCTGGTTGGAAACTTACCCCTTAAGCATCCTCCTGAAGTTATTTAGATACTACAAAAAGTAATAAAAGTGTTTAAAAAATGAATTATGTCTGCATATTTGAAAAGACAATGACACTATCTGATTTCTGCCTTAACTTTTAGTGTGTTAAACCAACATACAGTAGCATCTTTGAGTCCTTTAATTTTGCCAAACAAAGCCTGAAAAGTCTGAAAAGTTTGTCGACTTTCCCACCCAGACGTTCCCAGATCATCAGAGGATATTACCCACAACCTTCACAGTACAACCCTCCGAAGTTACTCGAAGCAAAATGCAATTATAACATGTCCTTCCAGTTGAAATCATGTCAAAACAGTAGAGTCAATTTCTGTGTCTTTGTGAACAGACTCGTACTCAGGAGATCATTTCATATTCAGGTCACTCCTTCTGTGGGTAAAGTATGTTCCTGAAGTTAATAAAATATTTGCCATTTGCTTGCAACAATTAGCACAAGATAAACACGAGCCAAATTGTTCTTGTTTCTGCTAATGGAGCTAGCCTCTGGCCACGCTATAATTATTCCTATTAGCAAATTAAGTCGTTACCTTGCCTCCTTCCTCTTTTTTTTTTTTTTATCAAGCAGTGGAAATTACTTGAAAATGAACACAGGGCTGCAGCTGATTTGTCTGTTAAGCTTCCGGAGTGCAGATAGAGGGTTTTTAAGTGATGGATGTACTTTATCAAACTGCAGGCTGCACACAGTGGAGAGTTCCTCACAAAGCATCACATTTACAGTATGTTCTAATATTATGGCCCCTCATTTAAACATATGTGACTTTTCTGCATTAAAATGCTCTAAATTATGTAGAGTTGTGTACATACAGTGTCACAAATATTTCCAGTCATGTTCAAACCCAGAGAAATCTTGAATTTCAATGAAGGACATGTGTCATTTGGTTGCTGATGCCTGTCAGTGGCATCATATTCTCTATGCTCGTGCATTAGGGTTGTGTTTTTGCAAGAAGCTGTCATAAATGGACTTTTTATCTAGTTTTAAGACACATTTTTCAATACACTTTTTAGATCTTAGTCGTTTTTAACTAGATTTTTTTTAACCTAGTGAAGAATTTTGGTCTGGATCTTCAGTTATCGGAGAAACGAGATAAGCTTACATGAGCGGCAACTCAGCTCCGGCCTCTTCAGTGTCAAACAGCATTGGGAAAATGCAGATTTTTAAAATGGAAGTGGGGCTTTTTTTTTGTGTTTTTATTGGGTCAAATCACTGGATCCATTTGCTTGGAGATGAAGGGACCTTTGCGGATAGTTTGGCTCATGATTACAATCACCTGAGCATTGACAACAGAAGGTATCCTAACTGGGAGAAACTGCAAAAAGTCTTTTAGTATTTTTTCATAGCTATTTTTATTATTATTTTTGTTTTTTTTCTATATAGCAAAAGATTCAAAGCAGGCTTGCGTTCTTGAATATTCCTCGATTGGATTAAGTGAAAACTTTTTTTCCATTTATCTACTTTTACACCCAAAATCAAAACCTGCAGCATTAGCAGAACTTGAAAAACTCGAAATAGCTAATAATAATAGCATAAGCTATATCTGATTTAAGGTTAACAACCTTTTCAGTCCTTAACACCGTCTCACAATATGCTCCAAAGTTTAACTCTAAAAAGTTTGCGTGCACTGACCATTGTCCTACAACATGACGGCCATTTCTATAGCTATGGTGGACATTCTGTACCTACTGATCTCAGAGAACAGAGGCCCCCAATACGTGGAGCACAAAGTCCAACATGGAGTCTAATTTCTTTGTGGTTTGTGGTGTAATTGCATAAGAAAGGAGCCCAAACTCCCTCCCAGGCCCCAGGTATCCTCTTATGTTACAACCGATGGGAAGTCTACCAACCACAAGCCTTATATTAGGCAACTCCAGTGCGTACAACGGGACATCGCACCTTCCTCAAAACGGTTGTATCTATTCAAAGCTGTGGTGGAAACACCTTCTCTTGATTTACATGACATATTCAGCACTTTGTCACACTGAGACAAATGCAGCAAAGGTCCGTGTGCATGCTTAGCAGGTATTATGGTTTAGTGAGCGTTCACAGCCAAATATGGAATCACAGTTTGAGTTGTTCAGTTGTTTTTGCATGTGGAGGCCTTAAAATCAGTGCCAGGTTTCCTTTCTTTTTATCTTGCACCCTAGATTAATTTTTAAACACAGCTCTGAATACTCTCTTGGCAGATCTGTGCCCTTCAGAATGATGAAATTCGTTCCATGTAATGTTTACACTAATCCACATCACAGAAGCTCCGCTATCCTCGATACTGTAAACCTCACGACACATCTTAAAGCAATTTAAAAACTCGATCCTTTGGACCTTTAATTGATGAGCGCAAGTGTCCAGTTTCTGTGAAATAATAATCACCGACTGCGTGTGTTCGTTGAAAGCATGACACCGCCTGGGGTTGTGCTCTCTCTGCAGAGCCCACTTACCGTATATTGATTCACTCGGGTCCTCCTCATACCACAAATCAGCGTAAGAATCACTGGAGCCGGAGCACCTGATTCGACACGGATAAGAGTTTTTATGAGAAGCTTCCTTTTGACTACAATGTGAGAGGCAGAAGTATCCAAGGCACTGAGGATGTGGTCCGAGGCACAGAGACCAAAAAAAAAAAGATACTATGCTGTTTCATCTGTGATTCAAAAGGCCTGTGCGGTGAAATATTATAATATTTCTCATGTACATATCAAACCTACTTCAGCAAATGGTGTCTTTTTCACAATGACGCTTCCACTACTGTCTGCTAATGATTAATTGACTTGCTCCTTGGCTGCAAAACAACCAGTTTGTCTGTTGTCTGAATGTGGGCTCTAATTGGTGATTGGCAGCTGAAGGACATCAAGCTAGAATATGTGATTACAATGAAAAGGAGGAAATACACTGGCGCTTAGTGCAGCAGATGCAAAATTGATGTAGCAGTGTTCTGATATAGTACAAAAACTAAAAGGAAAAGTGCTGCTTAGAGATGAAGATGGTCCTGATTGATAGATGTTTAAAAAAACCCACCAGTAATTCTGCATGTCAGTTACATTTGAAGGTCCTAAGGGGCAGCTGGAAGAAAACAAAATGGATCAGTAAATAAAACAAGATAAATATATATATATTATTTGAACTTTTCATTGTTGCTAACTGCAGGAAAATACATCCTGGAAATAATAATAAAAGGTATGAGTAAGAGTAAATATAGATATTATTAAATCCTATGTAATTCTCTAGTCACGGAGAAGTATTCAACCCATTCTCATTCCAAAGTCATTGAATACCTCTGTTTTGTTGGTGATTTTGGTATCAGACATCGACAGCAAAAGCCACCTTTTTGTGGCGGTACGATTCACCGCTGGGCGAGCGGACGGGGTGGCGGATGGGTCCAACAAACCCTGGACTTTCAACCAGGATCCTGGCGTTCACTTCCTGTTTAAATGTAAGGCCAAACCGTGATGATTCTTTCTACACCTAACCACATAGTTATGCCGTGTGAACCAAGCCATGTGCTTTTGTTGACATCCCAGCATTGATTTCGGCGTCCTGGAATGTGAACAGTAGACGCAGAAGGATACCAAGCAAATTGTATGCAGAAGTGAAAGTCCACTGACAAAACCAGCCTCATGTAACGACTTGGAATGAGAACGTGCTGCAGATACAGAGGCTTTGTCATGTACCTCAGCGTCTGATATGATGCAAGGCACCCTTTAGTGCTTGCAGCGGCCTCTGGGGACACCAGTTAATTTGGCATGACAGTGCAGCCTCTAGCCTCGTCCCTGATCTAAAAACCAGGTAGACGAAGGTGTATGTCAGGGAGACGGTTCATGAGCATCTGCTGCAGGACAACACATCTGAGGAACAATTTTTATCCTTCAGTGATCAGACTGTTTAACTCTAGTGAACATGAACTCTTCACCCTTTTTCCCTGAACTTTATCGACCTTTACAGAATCTTCTGTTTTAGATATATTTATTTATCTGTTGAAATTGAATGGTTTTACTGCACTGTGAACTTTTAATTTTGACGGTTTTAGCCATGAAACAGTGTTTCGTTTTTATGTTTCATCATAAAAATGACAATTAAAGGAATCTGAGTAGACACACTAGGCTGCCAGTTAACTTCGATGTAAACTCACTGACTGGCAATGGACGACACTTAGAGGAACTGCTCCAGTTATCCACTGACAGATTATTAACCCGACCACAGCACAATGAGATGCTTTGTGCATCAGTCCCATCCCAGCACTGACGGTGGGAGGACCCATTGTTTGGGAGTGTTTTCCTCACTATCAATTGCCATGTTAAGGTTTTCTGTAAATGATATCCTCAACATTTCCCAAGACAAAATCATGAAAGTGTCCTTGAAATTTCAACAATTATATAGGTTAATTTTATGGCCATCAGTTTTAATTATTTCTCCACTGATTCTGAAAAATACATTTTATTTATTTTTCAGTTTCGGATAGCAGCAGCCCGTAATTCCTAGCTACCACAGCAGACGAAGAGGAAGACTTTAGCTTAAGTTTCAGCATTAAAATGCATTTTCATAACATTTCTAGGGTTAAAAGGTTGTTGTATAGTTATTTGAGCTGCTAATGTTCATTTGTATTATTTGATGTAGTTGATTGTTGATAGTCTTTCAATCAAAAGAAAAAAACATGGATTTTTGAGTGCCCCAGGATTGACATATTTCATTTTCTTCCTCTTTGGATTCACAACAAACTAGGCCAATTGCTGCCGCTCATCTCTGGTTAGCCGATGTGTTTTCATGGGACAACCCAGAAGTTGTATTTGCGAAAATTTCTCCAGAAGACACACACACACAAAAAATCTATTCACTACTGTTCATCTATTTTTCTGCCTACTCTTGTCTCCATAGATCATATGGCGGGTCATATAAGACAAATATTTAAGTAATAATAATTAAAATGGAATAGTTTGACTTCCTCCACTTGTAGGCGTCTCCACAGTTATTTAGTTCCCTGGACTGACTAAGGTTAGTGTCACATTTGATGCTGTTGGATGACCTGACTCTAGTTGGGAAATCACCCAAATGCTCATACATTCTGGCTGCAGCTGGCAGGTTTGCCAGCCTTTCCAGCTGCTTTGGCAGAACACTAGCCATCATTTGGAAGAGCCGCTCTCAATCTAGTTGGCTTGAGACACAGCAGAAGGGGTTGGTGAACTCTGGAAATGGCTGGTTACTGTTTGGAAAGGTGAGTGTCCTGCCCTGCTTGTGGAGGGAACAGCTTTATGTGTTTTTGTAAATTTGCCCGAGCCGGTTAGCCGAGACTTTTCATAATGTTTGTTACAAACTGTGTGTGTTGATCAGTGGAGTGAATGTAGACTCCTTAAGTTTCTTTTGTCATATCAGGTTAATATATTTCAAATTAAGGAGTGGACTAAATCTTTGTCCCAGTGACCTCCAGTGGTCTGTGATGAGATGCTATGACCTTTGTGAGCTGAACCACTTATAAACGACTGTACCAAGAAAAGACAAATATTTTTGTGTGTTTGTCTCCATCACATCTACAGTAAGCCTTGTTTCAAACAAGGAATGATGAACTTAAGTCACATAGAGTCACTTGTAGCTTATTTAAGGTCTACACAGTGTTTGTAAAGCCGGAACAATCACATCCCACCGCTTGGTGGTTTGGTGGAAAACCCAAACTGTCGGCCTGCTGTGGCAGCTTTGCTGATTTCATTGCATTTACAGCAGAAATATTTTAATACTTTACCCTGGTTGCTAAAGTTGATTGAAGGAGCAAGTTGCAGGATTTAGTGGCATCAAGCGGTGAGGTTTGCAGATTGCAAACAGCTAAAACTTCTCATATGGGCCGATGAATTCCCTGTAAGAATTTCTTAAGTGTTTATTGTTCGGGAGCTGAACTATCCACAGAGGTCTCCTCCTCTCTAAAACTAACGGAACAGGTGATTTAAACTGTGTAATGGCAGAATAAAGCAGTTTCAGTGTTTCTCCGACGATATTTGGCTCATTGTGGGTTGACCGCCAAACAAGCACCTAATACGTGCTTACCTTTTTAGGAGGTTTTTACTGGGAGCCAAATTGTTTTTCTAATGCTGGTGGGCGTTGGGGAAATGCGAATGGCCCTATCTAGAGCCAGTGTTTGCTTTGTAGACGAGGACCTGATCCCTTTTTAGATATAAACGGCTGATTTTTTTAGGAAATAAAACTCGATCTTTCCAATTTTCAGGTAATAATCCACTCAATAAATCATACTTATAATATTGTATTCCATTTCTGCTAATATATCCCCCTTAATCTGACACACTGGACCTATAAATACTTTGTAATGACTGTGACCCTAAACGCATTGCCCTTTAGCTGTCTGCCATGTTCGCTATGCCAGTTGCGTTGTCTTTTTGCAGCAATCAGTCGTCTTATTGGTTGCGCTCTGATATAGTATTTCCTAAACTCTCCTGTTTGTTTGTTTGTTTGTTTGACCCCAGCATTTTCTGAAGTTTGCCCACTTGTGGTGTCAGAGAAACAAGGACACAAACAAACCCTTCAATACCTTAATTGTTCCTATGTTTGTGTCGTGCTGAAGATGATGTCATAGCAGTTTCATACGGTGACGCTATGACAGTCAGCTCAGAATCATTGCTACCAAAGAAGTGAGTCAAGTCAAGCAAAGCTGTACTATGCAGTGGAAACATGGCTTTAGTCAGATATGTGGCATCCAAAAGTTCTTTTAACTTTAATATTATGTGCATTCTCACTAGAACACGTGTAGAAACAATTTCAGTTGGTGTGTGTCCTCACATCCCCTGTGTTTTGGGATTGTTTCCTGTTGTTCTAGATTATTTTCACTGCTAAAAAACCCCGCTGCAGTTTGCCTGAAAGAGGACAAAGATTATATTACATACATATTTTTAGGTGTCTTGGTGCCATTATGTTCTTGTTATCACCTGGCCAGACAAACGGAACCAAAGCAAGGAGCTCTTAAAGCATGCTCGGTGCGAACATGCCCTGAGTGTTAAGCGTGTATCTTTTCTCTGATATTACAATGACAGAGTGGACTGCAGATGCATAAAACCTGGCTCCAGTCCCACATTAACATTGCCTGTCTGCTGATAGATTGTCTCTGGCTGCATGTGCAATGCGTTAAGAGGCCTCCCGCCGTTGGTGAAAAGACACCTGCGTGATTGATGCATGCTATTTAGCAGCGGGAAAGAACAAGTGCACCTCCGCTCCAGGGAGTGTTCGCCAGCACCTTGTACCGGACAGCTGTGGGTGGCCAGAGGGAGACGGAGAGAGGAAGTGAGGGATGGAGAGTGAAGGAGTCCGTAGAAAGGCAAAACTGAAGAGAAATGGTAAAAAACGGAGGAAGACAGAAGAGAGCAAGAGAGAGAAACTTAAAGAGGAAAACTAAGATGAAATGAGAGAAAGAAAAAAGTGGATGTGTGAGAAAAAGAGCAAGCGACCTACATCTGTTCCTCATTATCCTCCTGGCCCCCTCTCTGGTAATCGCTCCATCTGACATAACTCACAGCAGACCTCACTTTGACTACAGATGGGAGTCAATGGGAGGGGGGTAAAAGTTATTCAAGGCAAAGATGCAAAAGGTACGACTGATCTCTCTCTCTCTCACTGAGCACGAAGAAACAGGAAGCAGAAAATCCCCTCTGTCCCCACAGTATTGTTCCATAAAAGGGAAATTCCAGTTTCATACAACCTGGGATTTTTTTTTCCTCCCAGTGTTGGACATCATTCCTTTCGGTGATAATTACATCCTACTCACCAAGTTAATTGCTGAGATCTGGCAGGGCCACAGCATTGCTAAACACAAGCAGCCAGATGATCAGACAGGTTGTAAATAAAGCCCCGGGTTGGCCAAATTTATTAAGACTAGAAAAAAAGAACAGAAGAATTATGACCTAACCAGTCATATTCAGAGAGGGATTATTACTAATGGATTATTACCACTTCACTTTTACCTCCAAATAAAGTGCTTTAGATAATCAGGCTCAACTGTTGGCGTGTTTACAGCCTGTCTCATAATGTGATTTTTTTGTGTGTGCAGATGTCTCATTACTTTGTCGAGTACAGTGTTATCAGAACTAAAAGAAATGGGGGTTAAGACGAGAAAAATAAGACCAAAGTTGGAGCAAACTATTATTATCCTACTGTAGCAATGAAGGAGCAGAAATACACAACACTACTCAGCATATCTTTATATCTTATAAAAGCCTTTGCACACAGTTTGTGTGATATGTTACGATTTAGCGCCATGATATCTCGTGAGGTAATGTCCCTACCGGTTACTCCTGCTACCCCTGCCTCCAGGGTGAGTGTCGGTGTTTGTTGGACCCATCCACCACCCCTCCTGCCCGCCCTACTCCGACTTCCACGTCTTAACTTGTCGTTATTGTTCTGCTGTGTTTCCCTCTGATGCTGCTGGGCGCCGTGAAACTATAACGGCAACTGGCCATGGTTCATGCTGACGTGGAAGGAGGACTTTTTTTGTCTGTGTCTGATGCTGAAAGTCATCGACCAAGCGTCAGTTTTCGACGACTTTGAAGTGAGACCTGGTTGCCCTTGTTCGTGACCTGACATTATGTATGCATCTTAAGATAACAACATTGTCCATTTGTTTGTTTGATTAACCCGTCCACAGACCCAAACTTCCTTCTTACACAAACTTTGTTGCTCTTAACGCAATGTAACCTGTCTTCAAACTCATTCTCATTCTGAAGTCATCAAATACCACTGCATGGTCATCGATTTCGGTGTCAGACGCCAACGAAAAACAGACATCCTTTTGCGGTCGTATGTTACATGACTGGGCAGCAACCATCATAATGCCAACGGATAACTGTGTACTTTAGGGACATGGAAAGTCCCTCTCAAGAATGGACTTTCACCCAGGAGCCAGGTGTCCTTTTCCCTTATGAATGTTGAGCCAAACTGGTGTTTTTTTTCCAAACCTAAGCATGTGCCTCTGTTGCACAAGGAAATAAAAGTAAATACGAGGTCTTTTACTAACCTGTATGCATTTAACAAGTAGAGACTGTACATTTCCTGTGTCAACAAAGTGTGTTTTGAAAAGACACCATGCATGTAACAGGCATAAATTGACATGCTGTCCCAGAACGTCAGCAACTGATGCACCCAGGATTGTAACACATCATATGTCGACATGAAAGTGCACTGTGGGGAGTGAGGATGTGTTGTCTCATCATATGACATCATATATCTCATCGGTTGCGTGATTACAGCCCTCTAAGGCTCATGATTACATGGCTTTTATGGTGATTATGGTGCATTGCGTTTTGTCGGAAATTGAGGGAATTAAATTGTGCAAAATAAATAGAAATGTAGGTACAAACAGTGAATGGAAACAGCCTGCGCTACTCCAGCTGACCTCGACCTCTGATCCCTCTTCGGAGGGGCAGCAAAACAATAATAAACTCCCTCAAAAGAAGGGTGTCCCAAGAAATAAGAAATTACATGTATGCAAATGGAAAAGGGGAGGCGAAGAGTGTGTTATTATAATCAGATCCTCCTCAGTATCTTGCAGGTCATTGAATTCTTGAGGATGTGCAGAGGCTGTTGAGGCCTCTGCCTGCACTTAATCACGATGTCTTGAAATGAGATCCGTAGTCGCCGCGAGGAGCCCCCGGGGGCCGGCGGCCCACTTGTAGACTCGGGAAGGTCAGGCCCCTATTGTGCTCCTCGATGGTCAAGTGCTCTTTTTTAATCACGGAGCTGCTCTCGCTCGGAGTGTTGCAATCATTCAGACACCAGAATCCCGTTGTCCGTTGCGGCGGTGGAATATGCAAGGTGTTTTTTGTGTAATTAAATTGCTGATACTGTGGAAGCAGGTGTGACATGTGGCAGCTGTCAGCACCTGTGACATGACTTATTTTTGTCATTCACACCCAAATATCTCGAGTCGCACAATTTCCAAGAACAAATTTATACACAAATCAGCCTCCATTGGAACCGAGATACAAAATATTTAAATGCTGTTTGATTAATGACCTTGGCCTTATCTTACATTCTAAAAAGCAAAGACTTCTATATCTTAAATTGTCTTAAATTTCAAGTTCAGGCAACACTGCACCAACAGGCATCCAACAAAGTATGTTATCTGCAATGGCTTTATATGCAAATGATGAAGACTGAAAGGTATTACTTTGATAAGGGAAGCAAAGTTTCTTGTTCCTGCCTGTGATCTGGCTTATTAGTCCCTTCTGAAATGCTAAAATCAACTAAACGCCTTAAATACACTTTGTATATTCGTTTTTTTGTCCCTGGAACTGAGAAGCCAAGGCACCAATTAAGATCAGTGGGTTTCTTTTTTCATGTGTCTCCTTTTGTTAAACAGAGGGGTACAGTCTCTTTTTTAACTTTGGTTTGTAACACCCTGGCTTTTCATCCCAGTTTTTGTAGAAAGATCAAAAGGAGGTGTCCAGCATTTGTAGAATTCCACAATTAGTGGTTCTTGCACGAATATACACGAATACACACCCGAAAAGTACACGCAAACTGAACTCAAGGCAGATTTGAAATGATTGGCCCACCTATGCTCAGATATATTACATTTGTTAGTCTTTGGCAGATTCAGGCTCTAATCTGTCTCCAGTTTCTGCCTCGGTCCCAGTCTCGTGAGACAGTCCAGGACAGAGTGAGCAAAGCTCCTGAAGGTGTATTTTGAAGCCGTCGTTGCCAGAGGGTAAAAGGATCAAGCAGAAATTTAACAGAGTCGAGGGAAAGGGCTCCAGCGAAGACACCTCGCAGCTGTAAAAACACACCGAGACACACGCTCTCACGCGGGGACGAGCAGAAGACTCGGAGTGGCGGCTCCAGGTGACTGCACACCTTGACTTCCATTTATCAAAATCCTGTTTACACTGGCTGACAAGACCGAGCCGCGGAGGAATCGACTTCCCAGGAAAGATGGATGTGGCACGCTCCGCAGCTGTGAGAAAAGCCTGGCAGCTGTGGCCAGAGGCGATTCCCAAAGATTTGGAGGGGAATTGGTGTTACACTGAGGTGGCAATCTGGCATGAAGTGCTCGTTGGAAGAAAAAATACATACCGTGGTTGAGAGAATCGCTGTTTTGTGAGTACATTGTGAGAGCAGATCGGACCTAAGCATCTCTTAAATCTTTTTTTTTTAACTTTAAATTAGATTTTTGCTGAAAGTGAGGGACACACGGCTCCATATTCACACCTAGGAGCTTTCCATTATAATAAAAGTCCTAGATTCTGCCTGTTGCCAGCCACAGTATGGCTCAAATGCCCTTAGGCAAGGTACCAAACCCTAAACTGTATTTGGAGCTGCTCAGTGACCCCCCAGAAGAAAACGTTTGTTGTACTGGGCAGCCTGTGTAGTGAAGTCATGTATTTTTAAAATTAAAAAAGGTCACCTCAAACAAATGTAATTAAATTCATAATTGAAAGTGATTAACACATGTTTCTCATTGGCTTTCCCAAATGAGAATTTACAGTATGGGCATGTTTCAGCTTGTCTTATTTGCTCTCTGTCCAGATACAGCTAAAATAAAAGAGGAATAAGAACGTAATTTTAAAAACCACAATCAC
>JAPZEB010000017.1:2249081-2262968 GCA_029783705.1 Chaetodon striatus
CAATTAAGCTCTTCCGCTTGTGTGATATAGTCTACATTTCTGTAAATGTGTGGACCCGTGTGTGTGTGCGTGTGTGTGTGTGTGTGTGTGTGTGTGTGTGTGTGTGTGTGTAAGCAGAGAAAGTCAGAGGAAAAACCAATGCGGGGCATTGCACTTTTACTCCCTGCCCATCAGTGTGTCACTGTTGACACTTTGGTGTGATTGGAAGGCTGAGGTCAGTCAAAGACCTTGTTTTCCCGAAACATGACCATCCCAGCATTCCACAGCTCAGCATCATACTGATACAAACCCTGCTTTCCGGTCAGGCAGATGAATTCTGATAAAGGCAGATATTTACTATGCAAAATATCTGCTCAATGACATGGCTTGATTGGTCACAGGTATGTCACAGGAAGTGTTTCAGAATCAGAAACATACAAGTGATTTGTCTTGGAGTTTTGGTGCATAATAAAAAAAAGAATACAAAAGTCAAAAGACACATAAAATAGAAACTTTTACAATAGTTTTTAAAGTGAAGGAGCTGCACAGTTTTGTGCAAAATTATGACCAGGGAAGAGAAAAAGTTAACAAGCTAACAATATGTGCGCATATGAGGAGCGAGCGGAGACAGCATCAGATGTTTGGGATGGTCTTGATGCATCCTCATACAAGGGTTTGTACATTAATAAGTGGAGCTGGTAGAGCTTTATTTTCCAACCTCACACAGACGCCTTTTGTTGAAAAGTATCATCATGCTAAATTCTAACTCTTCTGTATTACCTTTTGACTTTGGGGCTTGCTGGTTAGCAGCTACGTGTGACTACGAGCTAAGCTGATAAGCCAGGAAAACAACGACACCTGCTAATAAGTGCTAACATATGAATAAAATAATAATAAAACGTCACTTACTGAAAAACTGGAGCACTGTGACTGTCAGTCAAGTGACCATGCTCTTAATTATGTAGAACTTTAAGCCTTAATAACATTTAAACAGGATCATTATGAACCCCCCACCTTATGTCTGTGTGTGTGCTTCTGTGTAACCAGCAGGCACCTGGCTCACAGCTGCCACATGATCACAAAAAATTCAGATGTTGCCTTTTCACTTCCATCAAATTCATCTCAAACTGTTTCAGTCAGGCATGAGTTCACACTAAACAGCCATATTGAGGTCATGTGGACTTGTATCTTCAGCTGAGTTGGCCACCATCTGGGGCGTATACGTATATGGTACATCACTTTATCAGTGAAAGTGTGTGAGTGTGTGTTACCTACAATGAAACACGTAATGTGTCGGCGTACGTCATTGTTATAGCACTGTAGTGACAATCCTCCAGGCTATGCAGTGGCTGATTATGTGTGCCCGTGGGGCTTCTGTTTATCGTCTAGGCTATTTATTGTACTGTTCTCATCATGTGTGTGCGTGTGTGTGTGTGTGTGTGTGTGTGTGTGTGTGTGTGTGTGAGTGAGTGTGTGTGTGTGGGAGTGTGTGCTCCTGAGCCTCCCCTACATTCTGTTCTCTGTGTGTTAGCAAACGCATCGACACGCATCCTTGCATGTAAGGCAGTGTGTGTGTATGTTTCATTCTCTCAGGCGCTCGCCGAGGAGAGGTGTGTGTGTGTGTGTGTGCATGTGTGTGTGTTTGTTTAGTATGGATTGGGTCAGTGCAGCCAGGCATGTTTTCAAACACAAGCTACCAGTCAGATCAGAGTTCCTACACAGGTCTGTCAAGTGTGGAAATGTATGAAAACCAAAAAAATATTGGTTATGTACAGGTCCTGATGGGTTTGGATATTACACAGGGATCGCATGAAGGGACAGCACCTTTGAAAACAAAAACAGAAAGCAGATTCAGGAGTCTGTTGTGTTTCGCTCTTTGGAGCAGGGTTGTGGTCAGAGGAGTTGTGATCTCTAGAAGTTATTCTTAATTCCGGCGCGAGATAAAAGAGTGTTCTCGGAGCCAATGACACGGCTGCATCCAGGTTCTTCAGGTTTGCTCAGTCAGCTGCCAACAAAACACACAGGTAGGACGTGGTATCGAACCTTAATATTTTTTTTTGGGTACCAACCAAAATGGGTTCACAGGACCTAGTATCAGAAACAAAAAGTGCACCAAAAGCTGGCCTCAAATGCTAGCTCAGCTTTAGACTCAACTTTGTCATCATCAGTTTTTGATTTTTATTACAGTGTTGGCAATTTTCGACTTTGAAGTTCTTGTAAGGCTGCTTTTGTTTAGCATTTAACATGTGAAGAGTTTGGCCTCTCAGTAATAGAAAGAACTTCCAATGGGTGAAATTTACCATTCAGTAAAATGTTCAAGTCCCTCAGCCCATGTCTTTTCCTAAAAGTGCGTAATGTAACGCCTCTTATTGTTAAAAATTGTCATTGTAGATTCAGATTTTAAAAAAAAAAGCTATTTATACCAATAAGCGCCAGCAGGTAAAATGCACCCCTGTAGAAAATGTTACTGTCATGCTATTAATTTCATGTATTGAGATAAACATCCTGTATTGCAGTGGCAATGGCTTTTGTTTACAACTGTACATAACGGCATTATAAGTCATGTGCTAACCTTCACTGTGGACAAGAGAAAAACATTTGTGGAAGTCCATTAGGCGTTGCACTTTTCAGTGAAAGTTTATAATTATTTTATTGTCATATTGTCATTTTGTGAGTAGCATAAAGGAACTATAACTATGTCATTTCATTGTACAACTCTGTGTTGTAGAATGATAAATATATAAACCTTTGACCTACTTGTACAAGGTTCATTTATTTAACATTTAACATGTCTTTGAAAAATGAAAAGCAATGCATTTGATCAGTGGGTACATTTTTTCCATTGGGGGTTTTAGGTTACAGTTCTAGTGTGAATTGAAAAATAAAACATTCAAAACATTTTTCCCCATTTTAAGGTATTAAATAATACATTGCTTTGGCATGTATACTTATATTCTGGTACAGCGCTGTGTATGCACGTGTAGTCCAGCATAGCCAGAACTATCTCTGAAGAAAGGTCTGGCAGAAACCATCATTCCACACTATGGGAAAAATTGGTTGTTTGTATTTCTCTAAACCAATCGCAATCTTCTTGGGTGGCACTGAGCACAGGATGCAGCTAAAGTGCTCTTGCACAGTAGTGTTGGGAGGGAACTTGTCTTGGTGAAACAATTTCTTGTGGGATGGCAGGCTCTGATATTAAAAAAAAAAAGCTAAATCCATAACAATAATGTCACTTAAAGCATTAAAAGACATGTTAGCCCGTTGGTTGCTAGCTTGGAGGTCGTGTTGTTTCATGCACACTGCTAAAATGAAGTGTGGAGTTAGGTCTGGCTATGCAAGAGTAGGTTAGTTAGTGACCAGGATTTCGGAAAAGGTAAAACATAAAATTTAGGAATGGTGCTATCATCTTAAGTAGGCAGCCAAAAAACAAGATGGTGGTGGCTAAAATGCCAAAGTCGAGGCTTGAAGATGGGAGTTCACAATTCAATGGATGACACCATGGTAGTACTCTGAGTTCACATTGTCTATTTTTGTCACTGTGGGCGATACAGGTGCAGAGAAAAGAAATGGCAAGGATATATAGAAAGAGAAGTTGAAGTACAGAGGTCGAGATGTATGCCACGAGTGTTGGAAACTGAGAGTACGCCAGAGTTCTTGCTTGACTTCTTTTTTTCATGCGTAATGTGAGTACAAATGAGCCTTTATTTTCACAGTCTGCATCCTGTGAGCTGGAGCATGGCACTTGTATCAAAAAACTGTAAACGACGATAACCAGCCCTATAGATGTTCAACCAGGTATTATTGCTAACAATTAATCTGCTGATTACATGCTTAACTGATTTATTGCTTGGTCTATAAAAGGACAAAGATGTGATGTCTGTGCTTCTTTTGTCCAACCAAGTGTCCCAAACCTTAAGAAATGCAGTTCTCTGTCACATAAGACAAAGATGACCAGAAAAGCAGATTTGAGAAGCCACCTGCAGAGAACTTTGTGCACTTTTCTTTGCCATCTATCAGCTACATGATTCAATAACTTATCACTTCTAAACCCAATGCAATCAAATGATGCACAAGTTATGTACAATAACAATATAAGCACAGGATCAAACACAGTATTTGGATGACAATGATAGCGAGTGTTTGATACTCAAAAGATAGATAATTCAGATGAAGTATCACTTGAACACATTTCCCATAAGCCCTGCTCCTTGTTTCCCCGACTTCTTTCCCTGAGCAGGACAGCCATGTTGGAAGTCGTTCACTCCCTCCACCATCTGCTGTCACCAGAAGCTCTACAATGCTCTGGAAGAACAGCGCCCTCCTCCTGTTTTGTGCCGTAAAGCAGTCCAGCAGGTTTCCCTCCAAATCTGAACAGGTGGCTCGTGATGAAAAAATAGTGTAGAGACTGTTGGGCAGGCTGACAGGTTTATCGTAATGTTCTTATTTTTATTGTAATGTACCGGGATGTGTTTGGTAATGACTTATTAATATTAAATTAATCATGTGGCATCAGGTAGAAGCAGAGTAGATCTGGCCCCAGTGCAGCAGCTTAAACACTGCAAAAACACTTCAAAGTGTTCCCATAGAGTTGCATTGAGCAGTGTGTTTGAGAGCAGAGGGGGACTTTAGCACACCAGATGGACTCTGTCACGCTCCGGCTCGAGGCCTATCTGCCGGCCTCAGAATTTCATTAGTAGCTTGGCCCCGGTCGCAAGTTTGAAGAGCATAAGAGGTTCGATCAAAGGATTAGCAGCACATCTGAAGCAACAAATGGTCCACTTTTTTTTCCTTCTTCTCTTTTTTCCCTTTTTGCACCCTCCCACCTCCACAAAGTGCTCAGACCTGGCCAAAATAGAGGAGGGGGGTAAGAGTGTGTGGCAACACAGACAGGCACCAGGGTCTCCTTGTCTGTGTTGTAAAAAGAAATGTCCAAATACAATAGCGGCACTTTGTACGGTGAAACATAATAACAGTATTGAACAAGAGAATCTTGTTTTTAATGTGTCAGAAATGTGATTACAGGAGATAAAATCCTTCATTCAATCTACTGCAGAAATGTCAGAGAAAATAAATATTACCTGATTCTGATATTGCTTTGATTTAGCACCTAAAGCCATCACAATTAATTTAGCAATTTCACAACTTGCAATTGTAAAATTGACTGATTAAAACCCTTCTTAAACTGAGCTCATTCAGCTAATAATATCTATCTAATAATAAGTGATAGTTTTATTTCAATTCTATCATCTGTCTTGATTCACTATAAAGTGATGTTTATTGCCAGTAAAGCTTAAAGATGACCTATCATGTATACTTTTAAACTCATACAGTATGTGTATGTAAGGTTTCTATAGGAACATGTTTACAGGTTTTAATGTTCAAAAAGCATTTGTATTCCTCCTCTGTCTCTGTAAAGCCCCTCACCCGAAATAGCCCATGTTGCTCCTACTGGTCAGCGTCTCTATGTCCTGCACATCTCAATGTCTCTGCAACGTCATTGCACCAGGGAAATTACTTTAATGGAAAACAGTGGAACTTTCTACCATGAAAATTCACCAATAAAATCTTTCATATGTAACTGTCCTATCCCAGCAGGAATATGGTCCAAAAATCAGGGAGAAATGACCAACATCAGCAACCAAAATTCCATGTTTCCCTGACATTAGCATGTTGCTATATGTAGCAATGTATTGTGGGTGGGGGTATGACTGTAACAAAGTACAGCAGCACTTTCTGTCATGAAAACTCAAAATAAAAGCTTCTAAACCAGAATCTAAAACAGCCAAACAGATTCCATGTTTCCCTGATGTTAGCATGTAGCCTCATGTAGCAGTGCACTGGACTGTAGCGGAGAATAGTGGCACTTTATACAGTGAAAAAAAATCACCAATTACAATGAAACATGTTCTGGCAGGAATAAAGTCTGACATCAGGAGAAATTAACGACGTTAGGAACTAAGACATGTCTCCCTCACGTTAGCATGTAGCTACATGTAGCGGTGTTTTGCAGTGGTGTGACTGGCTGACTTTTATACAATAAAAAAAATCCAAGTAATAGCTTCTAAACTCGACTGGACATGTTTTAGCAGGAATATGGCCTTGAATTGGGAAACATTAACATCGGCAGCCAGGGTTATATGTTTGCCTGATGTTAGCATGTAGCTGCATGTAGCCTATGCACACATTCACAACAATTGCAGTCGCATACCTGGAGCAGATGATCACACTCCATGTGCATTTCTGTTGTTTTCAGATGATGATGTTTTGGCCCTTATGCCTTCCTCAAGACCCACAATCAGGACTCATCTCTCTCAGTCATCTTAAAGAAGGCCTTTGCACCAAAATGTCATCATCTGAATGAAAGAGAAAAGCATATGGAGCCAATTTCAAGTCTACTGCCAGCTACAACTCTTGGGTTGCATTACTGACTTAATCTGTCACAAAGTGACATCTGCTCGTCCAAAAAGTAAAACAAAAAACCAATGGAAACTACAGACTTTTTGCAAAAATGGATGCCATGACAGTTTCCCAACATCTCGATCGTCGCCCTGGTGGTTTGTCATAAGGTCACAAACCTCACCCCCCATTTTAGCAGATGGCACGTGGCTTCTCTTTTGTACAGTGGAAGGAAGTGTAGACATGTCCGTCTTAATGTACACTCATTGCTGGATTCAGAACAATATGAAGCTGGAGGTTTTTGCTCATGGGGATCACTTTTACATAGGTTTATCTCATTGTTTGAAACCTTGGCTATGTTCGCAATGAAAAGTGATGGTTGTAAAATTAAGTTTATCTATATAATATAAGCTTTAATGTAAAAGTTGCAGGGTAAAGCGCTCGCTGATCAGTTGCTTCGAGGTGCTCTTTAACAAGGCATTTCAGCCCTAAGTGCAGGACTGTTGTCACTGGTTAAAATAAGGTTCAAATCTGCCTGCATTTCCTCGGTCGAACAACATGAGCAGACTTCTTTGGGTTTGTTGAGTTGCTTGAATGCACGACTAGGTAACATCCAGTATTTTTTTTTTCCACGTCCCTCCTCCTTCTCTATTTGATCAATGAACTCAATTACAGCCATGTCCTGAGGTTCCTCTCACCACGGCACTCTCTCTTCTCCTCCTTCCTTCTCTCTCCAATGATGCATCACATGAGCCACACCTGACACCTCCACCGGCCCCCCTAAAACTCTCTTCAATAAATAAGAGGGGCATGGTTGGAGCACCCAGGCCTGCTGTTCCTCTCTATCTCTCTGTCTTCCCACCCCAACCCTCGCACTCTGCCTTCCTAACAGCTCCAGCGCCCAGTCTCCGTCTGATTCCTCTTCGCAAGGGTAGCCTCTAATAGATTCCCCCAGCTCCCATGTATTATTAATGCTTACTGCTCTCCAAGGTGGCAGTGACAAATAGGGAGCAAAATTCACTGACTAGCAGTGAATGTACTTTTTAGTCATGCTTGAGCTTCCCCCAGTCCATACTGCTGCCAGTTGGAAGATTTCTCTCTTTTCTTCCCCTCCTCTCGCTCTTCATCTTTCTTCTTCTCTACTTTTTTTTTACCAGGAGCGTGGAGAAGTTGACCACAAAAGAACTCAAAAGGGAAAATCCCTCTTAGGAAACGCTCCTGGGAGTTCGGTGTAGCATACGGAAGGTTGAAAAGAAAAGGAAAACTATGTTTGAGGGGTTTTGTGTGTGTGTGTGTGTGTGTGTGTGTGTGTGAAGGTATTTTTGGTTTTTGTGCTCAAAGTGCATTAGACTCCTATTCCAAGTTTGAAACAATAATCTGCTCGCCTGTGTGCTCCTTCAGGTTTCTGTAACATAGAGCATGGTTAATTTGTATGCCATAAAAATTCACATTTTTTTATCTGCAATAAGAACTCTGTATTTCTCCTCAGCTCTGAAGAGCATTTTATACATTTTCAGCTTCTTGTTTTGGCCTGTAACTTCCCTGTCCCTGTACATGGCAGGCCACTGTCTTCAGTGCAAATGAAAAGTAAAAAAGTTAGCAACTAGCTGGTGATCGCAGCTGAAGGAGAGCACGTACTTGACTTAAAATTGTCAGGTCGCCAGAGGCACGACTCCTAACTTATTGTTGCTCTGTGTTCTCTGGATTTATAGAATACCTGCTAATATGCTCACCATATCAACGTTATCAGTCAGTGTTAACCGCTGGTTTTAATGCCCTCAAGTGGCCAAATAAAGAAAGTAATTCTGTTTTTAGCTCAGTATTTACCCGACACAAGTCAGCCCAGTGGCCAGCAGAAAATGTTGGCATCGTATGTTTCTACAAACCACTAAGATCATTTGGAGGTTTTATACGTACCAAGTCAACTTTTTAAAAGTGATGCAGCTCTGATTACATACATAAGCTAACTTTGTCATGGAGAGGTGGAGGGGATAGGGGATGGCAAGATGGCCGCCAAACTGCAGATGACTTTTTGAGACCAAGTAACAACAAAACCAGGTGTTGTTTAGTGTAACATCTGCTGCATTTCCAGCTGAAATTGTGCCACCAAAAGTGGGTGTTTTTAGTTCAACCTCTGTGGCATTTCCAGCCGTGATCAGGCCACCAAAAGCAGGTGTTTTCAAGCACATCTGTGGCATTTCCAGCTTCGATTGTGCCACCAAAATGGGTGTTTTTTAGCACATCTGCAGCATTTTCGGATTTGATTGTGCCAACAAAACTGGGCGTTTTTAGCGCTACATCAGTGGCATTTCCAGCCACAATTGTACCACCAAAAGTGGTAATTTTTTTTGCCCAACATCTGTTGCATTTCCAGCCTTGATTATGCCACCAAGAGAGGGTGTTTTGAAGCCCAAAATCTGTGTCATTTTCAGCCACAACCGTGCCTCCAAAAGTGGGTGTCTTTTGAGCACAACATATGTGGCATTTCTCAGCCACCATTGTGCCACCTAAATTAGGTGTTCAGCAGCATTTCCAGCGACACTTGGTGCCAGAAAAGGTATTTTAAGCCAAAACATGATCTTTTCCTGACCATAACTAAGTGGTGAAACTGTTCTGATACGTTTAATTTAGTGTTCATCAACTTGTCTCTTTGCAGTGTATTGAAATAACAGTGGGAATTAATTTATTTCTATCATTTTTGCGGTGTAAATACTTGTGATGTGACAGTTTTACAAATGCATTTTTTTGCATTTCGTTGCTGTTTTTGACACACTTCATGTAAAAGGGCCTGTAGCTCTGTGTGTTTGGTGATGGTTAAGTCTCACAGTTACATGGGGATAAAGGGTAGGCATGTAGCAGACTCCTTTTCTGAGCTCCACAGTTCCCAACCAGCCTCGAGGGACAGCATCTACGGAGGTTAACCCAGATTTGTGTGTCTCTCTGGGCCTTCACCTCTCTCTGATCTCCTACCTGGATGTGACAGAAATAGGAGCAGCGACACTCTGTTTGCCCTCTGAAAAACAGCTCAGCTCACAACAAATCACTCGCTCCTGACCTGTCAGGCGTTTTTCACAGATGAGACAGACTTACCTGGAGTCTTGGTTCGTGTTGTCACTGAATGGAAAACATATGTTACACAGTCAACACCTTTATCCAGAGTGCCTCGTGGTGCTGTGAGAATGTTCAACATAATGGAGCCCCTGCTTTACCTGTTGAGCTATGTGGGGAATATGTTTCGTAAAGCTTCACAGTTGTATATTTGACTTAAGTCTAATTTGTTTTTTAGAATTTCAGGAGCCCAATAATCATAAACAGCTGACGAGCTTGTCGTCCCTCAGTAGAAAAAGGTTTCATCTGGCAAAAAGCATGAGAGGTTACCAGTAATAGTGAAGGGTCCAAGGCTTGAAAGTGAGTTTTGAAAGAAATCTCAGGATTCAGCCAAGTAAACAATAGTATTTATATCACAATAGTATTTAATAGTATGAATAGTAGCCTTATGAAACCACCCCCCTTCTACAGTGAGATGCTGTGGGTAGAGAGACATTAATTTCTTAGTCGTCCTTCCTTTTTGGACATTCAGAGAGGCGATCATGCGCTGATCTAAGTGTCTGATACATCTGATGCAATTTCTCTTGGTGTGTTAATGTCCCTCGTTGGAGCACAGATGTGGATAGTCAAGTTAAACAGAGAATGTAACCCCTAACCATGGCAGCAACTGTATGTATGCACAAAATCTTATTTTTTCCCCTTATTCTAAAAAAGACAATACCCTACTGAGGTGTTTACCTGGCTCATAAACAAGAATATTCCACTAATATTACTTTTTACATGCAGCCATGCAGACACCTGATTAATGTGTTAACAATATGTTCCTTTAAATATAGAAAAATAGAATCCAAGTCTTTGATAATGTCTAAAAGTCGGTATGTTTCTCCCAGAGGCGTAGCACCAAATACTGGGCCCTATGCGTAAGCATCCTTTGTTGTCCCTCCACCCTTCCTGTCTTGATCCGTGTCTCTCTCACACACATCAATTTTCTTTTTTTTTCTTTCTCTTTTCTTCTCTTTTTTGAAACTCTTATTTCCCATTTTTGGGGAATGTTGTTCACTTAGCTCTAGCTACATTTAGAGACATGCAGCACAGGGGTGGACTAAACCATTTTACCCCTTTCAAGGGGGGAGAGGGGCCTCAGAGATATTTTGCTATTTTTTATACACAGTTCAGTTAATACACATTTATTCAGCCAATGTAGTCATGACGCTAATCACTCAAAAGTAAAAAAAAAAAATGCAAAAATCACAAACATTTTAATTCCAGGCTTATCCCTTATCCCTCACCATGATACCCCTGGATCCTTTTGGGCACCTCATCCTTGCAAACTGTTCTGTACATCAAACAGACAAAAAGACAAGCGGCCGTGCTCCGCAAACTGCTGTAAAAACCTCAGTGAAGGTGCATATTTTGAATCTGCTGAATGCTCCCTAAGACCCGAATATTACCGGCATGTCCCACATGTCTTCATTGGAAAATGCTTCGTTCATAAGAAGGTGTAATTCAGAATATTCAGATGGGAAATATTTATATGACCCGAATTGAATTGAGACTATTGTCATATTTAGGATAATAGTGGAATATTCGAGTGCATGCAGACATGCTCAGTGTTACTGCCTCGTTTTATGAAGTAGAATCAGAAGAAAACCAACAGAAATGTTGTATTTAAGCTGAGCGGCGGCAGAAAATGTTCCCAGTGAAAAAAGAAAAGGTTTGTGCATTTAATATGAACCTGTTAATATCTGTCTGATCAAGGTTTAACACGTGCACCCGTCTCCTGACTCTGTCAAGGCATCGTTCACAGGTTGACACGTTGGTTAAGCTGAAATAAGTAATTACAGCGGAGGGTCAAACCTTTTCTCAACGCTTTGGAGGGACGAGGTTGAAGGGTTCAGCACTCTCTTGTCTCAGAGAAAGCCCCTCATCCTCCTCCTTCTCCTCCTCCTCCTCCTCCTCCCCTCAGCCCCCTCCTGCCTCCATCTTCATTCGCAGAGCGCCGTGACGCGAGAACCCACTCTACAGCTGTTCCCCTGTTGATCAATTAAAAACATGCTTTGGTGAAATAATTAGCTGACATTTGCTCCTACTTAACAGATGTTTCTGTGGATTCTGCCTGTAAAAAGTACAGAGGTGGAGGAAAGGGTGTGCGCACGGTGATGTGTGTGTAGTGTTGGAGTAGGGGGAGGAGGGCATCGGCACGTCTGCTGCACAAAAAAAGGTTCTCGTTCTTGCATTTCAAAGTTGTGTACGTCTTTTAATGCAATTATGAGAGGTGGGCCCTTCGCTGAAATGATTTGAATGCTAATTTGAGCGTTGATCATCATAGTTAACCATCGTTTACATAATTACCCTGTAATTAGCATCACATTACAGCAATATTATTGGCATTAAGCAATTAATTAAACCCAAATATGGATTGTTGCGTGGCATTGTTTGTGTGTTTGTGTTTGTCTCTGCTTCCATAATCTTATTTTTTTTGTTTTGTTTTGAACCAAACTAAATCCAATGCTCCTGTGCTTCGATTGTATTTTCACTTGGCTACTTTTGGCTGCCTTTGAAGGCTCCTGGAGTTGGAATATTGATTTGGATCCCACCTAGAAAACAAACAACATATTTGTGTGTGTGTTTGCGAGAGAAACACAGAAAGTCCTAATCATGTACCCGACACAGTGTCCTTCTCGGCCTCCTCATCATCATCACCATCACCATCGCTAATCAAATAACGCGCTAACATCCTCTGCATGACATCTTCAGCAGCGAGATGAAATCCCCTCTCCAGAGTGAGGGTAACACACACGGGGAGAGAAGTCGAGGAGGGGAGGAGGCTGGAGGTGGGGAGGGAGGTGCTGCCTCCCTAATGGCGGACGGCTTGTCAGGATTAGGGCAACGGGGGCTGTAAAATCTACGCCTGATGAGGTGACTAGCTCTCCCTCTCAGCTCCAGCGCCTTACAGATTTGCCCACCTCTCCGGAACTTTCTCCCCTCACGCCGCCGCTGCTGCTGCTGCCGCCGCCGCCGTGCTCTCTCCCTCTCTCCCTCCTCTGAAGTCCACTTTTGAGTGCATGCTTCGATGCCATCCATCCTAGCCCCCCAACTTTATGTTTCAGGCTAAATTGGCTGATTTCATTACCATTCGGATGAAGATTGTGGGGGGTTCTTCTTTTGGATTCTCAAAGCAGCTTCTCAAAAACCTCCTCTTTTAAAAAAGAGAGGGGAGGGAAAAAAAAGCAGCAGGAGGATGTCAGCACAGGGTGAAGCAGGTGCAAAAGGTTTAACCGTTGCCAGCCGAGACGCCAGGCCAACTCTGGCAGCTAATCCCCGAGGTATTTAATGAACTTTTTCTCTTAAACCGCCTCCGCTAATACTCAGAGGCCGTGCTCTTACACGTAGCAAGAGCACTGGAAGCCACAAAGACGACGATAACGTTTTTTTTATACCTGTAATGGAGGTTTTAAAGGCTAGGTCCTCTATTTGGAAAAGGGATGATTTAAATTTCTCTTCAACCGCAGGCTTTGCTGTTTTTTGAGAGGAAAAACACTCAATATAAAAAGTGTATTATTATTGTTATTATTATTGAGAGGTGGATTGCTGAAGCGTTTTGGGAAATCCAGTGGATGTGTACTTTCTGTGATGCTTGCAGTGCTGGAGATGTTTGAGCTTTCCCTAACCTTTTTTGTGGTCTTATTTTCATGATTTTCATCTTTTGCCTTGTCTGATTTATTAGTGCCCTTCCACACTTCCACCCCCAGCTGCACACACACTCACACACAAACACACACACACATTACGGAGAAACAAAAAGAAACACATACGCCAAAGGAAAGATCTCACGAGCAAGGTTGGCTGTCAGAACAATTGGGAGCGCTGGAAAATAAAGCTTCCTCGCTGACGAATTACCTTTCTGCCTGTAATTCCGGAGGTTTTACTGAAACATTAAGTGAACAGGCAGGCAGGAAAGAAGACAAAAAAATGCTTGAAATATCCCCAGGCTATTTCTTTTTGCTCCAGACGTAGAGAAACAAAATGAACTCCCAAGTTCAGGTTGAGGCTCAGCTTAGCCCCGAGGTTCTACCAAGAAAGTGTGTGTGTACACGAGTGTGTGCGTGTTGAGGAGATTCGGTCTGATTCCCTCTTCCCTCTTCTCTCACCTCACACACACACATGCACACACACACATCTACCCATCCTGCAATAAATGAAGTGACAGGACAATTTGCATTACTGCCCCTGACTGTAGCCTAGCATTCACACAGACAAACATACATGCTCCGACTCACACACAGTTACACACACACTGCTTTGCTCTTGCACACATTCATCATAATGAGCATAAAATCATCACTTTCTTTATTTTACCTTACACGTGTTCTCCGTCTGACACCATGAATATGTAGCTGTGGGTTTTTAAGCAGCAGAGCAATATTCAGGAAAAAAAAGAGGAGGGGGGGGTGTTAGTGT
>JAPZEB010000017.1:2276695-2287681 GCA_029783705.1 Chaetodon striatus
AACTTTTAGTGATCTGACTTGCAATGTGCATGAACTCTAGAGCCGCAACAAATAACTGATTAGTTACCAACTATTAAATTAATCGCCAACTAATTTGAAAATCTGTAAAATTTTACTGATTCCAGCTTCTTGAATGCGAATGTTTCTTTAGTCTTCTATAACAGAAAACTGAATATCTTTGGGTCGTGGACAAAACAAGACATCTGAGATCTTTTCACCATTTTCTGACATTTCATGAGCCAAACAACCGGTCGTTTAATCAAGAAAATAATACACAGATTAATTGACTGCGTAAATCATAGTTGGCTGCAGAGCTGATGAACACAGAAGGGCCTCACCAGCTTGATGGTATCCTCTGGTCGGAGCTGTTCAACCATGGCATGAATGTGTCTGTGCCGCATGTCTTGCGCTTTATCTCCTTCCTTCACAGGAGAAGGTGGAGGAGAGGAAGTCTCCTCATCAAGGCCCGGCCTCTCACCCTCTTCCAGCAGAAGGACTGCCCCCTTCACGAGGGCAAAGCTCTCCCTACAGACGGACGGAGATCAGTTAGTATAATGCTGCTGTAATCCACCAAGTGGGAATCTTTTTGTTAGGACCGTCTGTAATAAGATGACAATTCAAAAATGGCGCACTTTACCTTTTCTGAAGTCTCCCTCTTCTTTGGAGGCTTTCATCCTTTAAAAAATAAAATCACATGAAAGCCTCATCAAGAGGACTGAATTATAACAGAAATTTGCCTCTATTGTGTTTGTGTGTGATTCAGTTTTCTATGAATTACTGCAGACTGTAACGTTTCTGTTGTGCAGGCTGTTTGTAATCATGAAAAAGGGCTGACAAATGCTCATCAAAAATAAAGTTCCAAGCAGATGCTGGAGTTGCAATACACTTGCTTGTCATTTTTAAGTAGTTTTTAGTAGTCTTTCATGCTCCCAAAACTGCACATTTCTAAGTGGTTGAAAAGTGTTGACACACTGTAACAAAATTTCAGGGAACATTTGAGGCATGTGAGCGTGTGATGTCTTTCCTGTTGAGAAGTGTAGACACAAAAGGCCGGAAAAGATGTCCAGTAATTTTTCATGTGAAATGTGGTGCAACACAGATAAAGTGCAGTGGAAGACTGAAGTGTGGAGACAGACACGAAGAGTGAGATGTAAGCACAGGGAGGAGGACACGGGTGTGTGAGGGTGGGGTAAAAACAACAATCATGGCAGTGAAATAATAGAAGGATAAAAAATTAGAGAGGAACAATGCAAGAAAGGGGAGGGAGAAAGAAACAAGGAAGAGAGAGAAGTAGCACTAGTAACAAGGGTTTAGAAAAAGAAACTTGAGACAGTAACATTACCTGTTACGCAACTGACAAGTCCAGACAGAGTCAAGAAAAAAAAAAAAAAGAAATTAAAGAGGGGAAGTGGGCAGGAGCCAGGAGAGGAACGATGAGGGTTTGAAGAAGAAAAAAAGGAGAGAACACAAGTTAAGATAGCAGAGTGATTAGATACTTTGACAAAATGTGCAAAAAAAATGAGACTTGGACCCACAGTCAGGTCATTTAATGTTTAGTTGGACAATGACAAAGAGCAGAGGAGAAGCCAGGCCTTGGATGTAAAGTTAAATAATTTTCATGATAGAGTGACAGAATGAGCAGAGATAAAATTGGAGACAGAGGCTGATGATTCAGTGTTTATATGATTATATGCATTTAACAAATGCAGTGGCAGTGAGCATTTAGACAGACAGAGGCTTGATCCAATCACTCTCTGACATCACTGTGAGGAATGTAAATGGGAGCCAAATGGCTCTGATGACTCTATCTGTGGCATGTTTTCCCCGTAAGCCCATCAGTGCAATCACATCCCTGCAAGCAACTTAAAAAACAAAGCAGCCTCATTATCATTCAGGCAACATTGTGATGAGGGACACGCCCAGGACTACTCTTCATACAGACCCTGCGGGATCCAGCATGAAAAACTCTTCTAGTTTGGAAAAACCTTTTGGAAAGCAAAAGGTAAACAATTTCATATCTGGCGATATGAAGTGCTCAACTTATTTGTGTGCAACAACAAAGTGTGGTGATGGCTGAACTCACTGGAGCGGTGGAGATGGATGGGAGCCTATGCAGGGTCAACAGAGCCATTGCAGAGTACAACTCTGTCTCTACTAAACCTGCTGTCGCTGGCAGGCTCAGACAGGCTCTGCAGGTTTCCTCAGCCAAAAGTGTGCTGCGGGCGGGGCGAGCAGTAGTATAATATCTGAAATGAGACATGGATATTTGGGTTTGATTACATCCAATAAAACGACTTCATTCCAGAAATTCCTGAAGACGAGTCTGAAGATGTTGTTGTCTGCTTTAGGGAATCCGGTGAATGGAAGGAATAGTTTTTATAATAGTTTTACAGTTGTTTAATCCAGCAAAGGCAGAGTTGGGTAATGTGAGGATACAACCTCTATAGCATGGGATATAAATACCATCAAAGACTTGTCACATCTTGTCACATCTCTGGTTGTACTAGGCCTGCGTTGCTCAATAACACCGCTGGATATGGGAGATTTTTGCATCAATGCAATAAAGCGCCTTGATATTCTGACACTTCACCTCCCCAGATTAGCTTAAATTAGACATTTATATGTGGTTATATCATCTGTAAAAGCTCAACTGAGCTTCGAGAAAATGTCATGAGAATATTTTTAAGATACATACAAATAAAAAGATATAAAATGACACAAACTATGACAGATGATTTTATCCATATCTCCCATCAAAGACAGTATTTACTATCACCCTCCAATATACTGGAATGCAACTGCATTCCTTACATGCCACACAATTTTATTGTGTGCGTAATAATAACAGACAGATAGAAAAGACAGAAGGACTATTAAATAACACACAAATTAAGCTAAATCAGATAAAACAGCCTGCTGATGATTTTGTTCCGTCGTGTACTTATTAAATAGGGTGTAGTGATTATTGATAAAGTAGTCTTAAAATAAGGATGTGTCTGAGGTCATTATGTACAGCAGATTAGTCAATATAAATCTGGAGTATATGCAAAGTATATCATATAACTCTTCGTCCGAAATATGATAAAAACATCATAGTATAGTATGTCATCCGAAATATGAAAAAAAAGTCATAGTATAGCATGTCGTTCGAAATATGAAAAAAAAGTCATAGTATAGCATGTCGTCGGAAATGTCACGAAAAAGTCATAGTATAGCATGTCGTCCGAAATATGATAAAAACATCATAGTATAGCATGACATCCAAAATATGACAAAAACGTCATAGTATAGCATGTCGTCCGAAATGTCACGAAAAAGTCATAGTATAGTATGACGTCCAAAATATGACAAAAACGTCATAGTATAGCATGTCGTCCGAAATATGATAAAAAAGTCATAGTATAGCATGTCGTCCAAAATGTCCTGAAAAAGTCATAGTATAGCATGTCGTCCGAAATATGACAAAAACATCATAATATAGCATGACGTCCGAAATATGATAAAAAAGTCATAGTATAGCATGTCGTCCGAAATGTCAAGAAAAAGTCATAGTATAGCATGTCGTCCGAAATATGACAAAAACATAATAGTATAGCATGTCGTCCGAAATATGATAAAAAAAGTCATAGTATAGCATGTCGTCCGAAAAATGAAAAAAAAGTCATAGTATAGCATGTCGTCCGAAATATGATAAAAACATCATAGTATAGCATGTCGTCCGAAATGTGACAAAAACATCATAGTATAGCATGTCGTCCAAAATATGATAAAAACGTCATAGTATAGCATGTCGTCCGAAATATGATAAAAAAGTCATAGTATAGCATGTCGTCCGACATATGAAAAAAAAGTCATAGTATAGCATGGCGTCCGAAATATGATAAAAACGTCATAGTATAGCATGTCGTCCGAAATATGAAAAAAAAGTCATAGTATAGCATGTCGTCCGAAATGTAATGAAAAAGTCATAGTATAGCATGACGTCCAAAATATGACAAAAACGTCATAGTGTAGCATGTCGTCCAAAACATTCTATAAAAATTCGTAACATCCAAAACATTAAATTCAGCATGTTACATTATTGAAAAATGACTCAAAGTATGAAATGCAATAAAAATTTTCCAAAAATCCACAAAGAAATCATTTGTATAGGATGTCGTAAAAAATACACTGGTTGATATGTAACGAAAACAAACAGTACTGTACCTCATAAATAAGCAAAATATATTTGAAAAAAAACATCATACAATGTCACATGAAAATCATTAAAAGTAAAAAATCTGCAGCCAGTCATAAAAAATCATGACAAAGCCATGAAAAGTCATCATGTGGTATGTCATGTGTTGCAGACACATCTGCTGCTGTTGAATGGCCGCGGCTGGTCACAGAGACGCAGGAGACAATGTGAGTTTTAACAATGTCTTTATTATGGAGCTCCGTTGCAGGCTGTGAATTTCATTTTCCCATCACAGGTCTGTGTGACCTCTGCTGGATTCACTTAAGAAGCACAAACACCAGACGAAGCTGCGCTCACTCACTGTACAGCTAAACTACAAGTGCACTTCTGTCTCTGAGGAGCGAGAAACAACTGAGCAACACTTTGGTCAGTCATCGTATTTGGAATGTGGCAACAGGTTGGTACATTTTGTTTTTTAAACACAGTAACAGTGTTGATGAACCTGCACTTGCTGAAAGGTCGCCAATATTTACTGTATAAACAGGAGGTCAGAGGTCGTGCTGATGACAACATGTAAGTGACTGCTCTCTTTCCCATACACCTTCCCTCCGGCCCTGTAGGGCCTTCCTCTGACTCAACATTTAAACTCCGTCACAGCTTTTCAGCCCAACAGCAGTTGATTAAAGGCAATAATTCTGTAAGGCAGGACTATATTTGGACAGTAACATTCATATTGAAGCACTCTGAGCAGCAGCAGTGTGCAGAGTCACTTGGTTTGACACGTCTCACACAGGCGCTGTGGTCTTTGTTACAGTCAGTAAAAGCTATTTAAAGGAGGATAATGACAGACGGAAAAACAGTGGCACCGACTTCCCAACAGTTTCACACAGAATGTAACATTTTTAAGACTTTGCGAGCCCTCGGTCAGAACAGAGGGAGACACACACACATTAACGACTCAGCTCTTTACAGTTAAAAACAACGAGGTCGAGTGTAAACAGCGTGGCGTTTACTCACCACATTATCCATGCAACAGGGTTAAATAATATTAAATCCAAATCTTTTAAATCTCTTACTGAATGAATTTAACATTTGCAAAGACCTGGATTTATAAATAACTAAAACTCAAAGTATCAGATCTGTGATCAGCTTAATGAACTCGGTGCTGTCAGGAGGAGATTCCTCTTTCTGTTCGGGTGCTTTCAGACCTAGAGTCGTCTCCTTTGGTCCAATCAGGGACTCGTTTTGTCTCAAAGTTGGTTCGTGTTCTCACGGCAGCATTTACAAGCGGACCACATCAAATGCCTTAAGAGAGAGAACTGTGTGGTCAGAATTTCCATGTGACTGCAGTTGGTTCAGATCCAGGTCGGGACACGTTCTCACCACAAACCAACCGCACCAGAGTTCGTTTGTAACCACCTCTTCAAGAAGGTCTGGGTCTGGTTGTTTTGATGCACACCTGAGTGTGACAAACCGCACGGCAGACGAACTTGAGTTTGATTAAACCGAACCAAACAGAGCAAACAAATGTCTGCTCAAACCAGTGTGGCCACATGAACATCCCATAAGTGTTGTTTTGTTTTAAATAGCTTGCATCTCCCCTTCTCCTCTTGAGAGCTTATTTATAAGACTCTTTATGTACTTCATGTGCATGGATTGCTTTGTGCACTGATCGTTTCTGTTCAACACAGGAAAACAAACCACTTAACATACAGTTTAAACCACAAGTAAACAGAAAGATGCAACTTTCCTGGAAGTCACACTTAGACCAAACTGATATTTGCACATTGTAACTGTGTGTGGAAAGCACGAAAACATGCACCTACTGTTCCTACACACATTTACATACTGTTAATAATTTCACGTCTCTTTAAGCCAGGTGTTAAGGGGTCCCTGAGGTCGCTTTTCATCAGGAATCAACAACCTGTTATACACACCAACTACCTTCCCTTTCTTCCCCTCGTCAGCCGCAACCATCTGGCACCAGGCCACAAAAATAGACTCAAAAGCGTTGGTAACAATTAGTAGTCACTGTACCCGGGGACCACACAACAACCCACCTGATTTTCATACCCTGCATTTTGTTGCCCTCCCCCCCTCCCCCGCCCTCATCAGGACGCTATCAATAGCCAGACACCTGTTTCCTGCCAACGCAAGCTAGGCCCTCTATGGCTGCACCTGTATGTGCTTACACAAGAGCCTCGAGAGGAGTATTTATGTGGATGGGACTGCAGGGCTGATATCAGGCTCCGCTAATGCAATCACAGGAAGGACAGGGAACACTTGACGAGTGTGAAGCAAGCCAACGGTGGGGTGAATTCACTCGAATCAAATCAGGATGTGGATTTTCAAAAGAAGCTCAAACGGGAAATCTTTTGACCCCGAAATGACTATTCAGATGATTAAAATGATTGGTGTGCACGTAGGCTAATCGTGGGGGAAAATAGTTGAAAGGGGACAACGAACACTAGTATTTGTCCAGATGCTGAGATTTGAGGCCGATTCCTGCTCCTCCAATCCAGGTTTTAAACTGTCAACCTACTCTGACAATAAATAACGACACACACGAGCCATCTGAAGGCATTTTCTGCTGCTGGGGAATTTCTGAGGATGTTTAAACGATGCAGGCTACAAAGCTGTGTTTGCAAGCCAAAAAAAAAAGCACGACTCTCTTATACTTGATATATTACCTACCTGTATCTGCCATATATTTCTCTACTGGTGCTGTATTTATTGTACTTGCCTGTCTGTCTGTCCTGGAATACAGATCTATCCTCTGTTTTTCCTCTTGTTTTTGCTCCTATCTTTTTCTCATCTGGATCAAATGTCCGTGATAATGCGTTTCATATGCGGTACAGATTGTAAAGCCCTCTGGGTCAAACTTGTAAACTTGTGATTTTGGGCTACTTGAATTGACTCAACAGTTAACCTCTCACTCTAGATAGTCCTTCAGCCCGTCGTCTGCTTTAAACAAAACCAAGAGCGACTCATTTAGACGCAAACTCCACAATGTCAAGTGATGACTGTCTGCCTCAACTAGAAACACAGTCAGTTATTCAGCAGGGAAACCAGTCAGTCAGTCAGTCAGTCTCCCTCACAGCCAGCCATCCATTACCTCTAAACCAAACAGAGAGCCAGACATCGAGGAACAAACTGCAGAGTCAAGCATGGAAGGGCAGGTGATTAATGCCAACACAGTGTTTCCCTGTTCGTGGCCAAAGTGTTATTGATTTGATTTTGGAGGGGCGAGAAAAGGTTAGCGTTTGCAGGCCGTGGTTTGAGGTCGCCGGCGTGTGATGGGAGGAGTAATGACCCCTCCCTCCTCAGTGGGAGCTAGCGATGCGGTCAACCAGGAAATGGAGACAATCCCCAGCCAGGCGCCGAACGACGTTGTGTCCTTTACACCGCCGATATGTGTGAAGTGGACATTCACCGGCTATTGAGTGCCACATACTCCTACACCTCACAGCCATTATAAGTTTGAGATGGCCAAAATGGCAATATGGAGTAGCATACAGTGTGAGGTGGAGAATATGGGCTTAAATAGCTGTGGGTTTTAGCCAAGACCCACTTTAAACTGAGTATATGCTCACATATGTTTCTATAGACCAGCACAGGAGCTGCATGCACCATGAACCCAGGAGGAGGTACCAATCAGTCAGCTGGCAGCTGAAGCAGTAGCTCAATAGGTCACATTAATAGCACTTAAAGTAATTAGATCAAGGGTTAGACCAACACAAGTCCAGCATTACGTGCCTTCTGATATGCAAGGCCGAGCAGCCCAGTCGCCAGAGGAAAATATTGGCATTGTATGTTACATTTGTACATTTTATGCGTATAATTTTATTTTCTAAAGTGATGTAGTTTCAATTACATGTATATGAGCTGACTTAGCGTGCCATCTAGGTTACAAAGATGACTGTTTGAGTCCAACAGACAACAAAGTCGATTTATTTCTTTTTTTTCTTTTTTCTTCAGCAAGACGTGTGGCATTTCCAGGTGTAATTGTGGCACTAAAACTGGGTATTTTAATCGAAAACAGGATCTTTTCCAAACCTTAGCCAAGTGGTTTTTGTGCCCAGACATAACCACACATTAAACATCGTTTACCAGCTACATAAAAACGTACCAATGTTACGTAGCCATGGTGTGCAGAAATAAAGTCAACATTTATTCCGGCATTTGGCCAAGTGTCCATATAACATTTTTATGCCTCCGTGCCAGCAAAAGCCGTGGCAGGATTTGTTTTCGGGTTGTCCGTCTATCCGTCATATTCTCAAGAATGCAGTATCTCAGGGCCGCGGTGCGGCCACTCCGATCGCTTCATTTAAAAATCTTGCAACTTTTCAGAAAGGCGCTGGTGTTGTCCCTGTCGCTTGGTGTTACGCAGCCAGTTATATTAGATGGGGCAGGCCTCGTCACCCCGGTAACCAAGAAAATGAAGAAGCATGTCTTGGCTGTGTCTGTCTATCCTGAGCTGTATGATATGTCAGTCAGAAATGATCTCAACAAAGATAGAAAAGCCTTAAAGTAAGTAAGCATTCAAAGTTTGTTGAAGTCATTTCATAATTCTACATTTTGTCATCGTGCATGTAGCCCACAGTTTGTGCATTACCAGGAGGTACCGCTACATTTCTAAGGTGCAGCACATCAAGGTTAGATAGGGTATAATTATTTCTAACATGACTGTTTTGCTTCAGTCACCTCTCCCTCTCATGTGACTGGAAGCTGTGATCTCGCCACGCAGTAACCACGGAAATTAAATAACTGCAAAGCATGAAAAAACGTAAATAAATGAGATTCACCAGAGCAGGGTAAGACATGTTCCCTTGTACATCAGGTACATGACAAGATCACACTCTCGGAGTCGAGTTAATTTTCGTACCCCCCCCCCTCGCTCTCCATCCTTTACCCTCCCTCCATTCTCTGTCATTTTCAGGGAAAAAGGTGCCGTAGCCACATGACAGTAATTAACAACTGACAAAAATATCCCCTCCCTTAACATGAGGTGGGAAATCACAAAAGCCGGAGTTATTTTCTCATTAATTTACCAGCCCGGCTCTCTTTTACGCTCTGAGACAGCAGCACAAGACCTGAGGTACGAGCTTAATAAGGCACCATACTGTTTGTTTGTGTGAGGTTAGAGGGGAGAAGTACTGCTGTTGACGTGCCGTGTGATCCTTCAGGTTGACTGTAGATCACTGTTCATGAGGATTCAGCGTGTCAGTGTACCTGGGATAACTTTCATTAAGCTCCAAGTATGATTATTGTCCTGGCACATGAATTAACTCTGTGTCAGTTGAATTTAGTCTTTTTAAATTAACTTGTTCTAATCCCCCGTCTTTTCCAATGCAGACAACTTTTCCAGGATGTCTAGATTTATAATTACAGAGAATCTGTCTGTTGTGTTATCAAAAATGAAAAGAGAAGTATGATTTAAATAGGAAAATACTGTTCTGGTTTGATTTTCTAATGATTCAATCAGCTCATAATGCATCCTATTCATTGTGTACACGATATTCACGATATTGTTGAGATACTTCAGAAATTGAGGATATTTAGAGAAGTGATGACAAACAGAATACAAAATATATTTGCAATGTGTTTTAAAGAATAACTAAATTCACTGATATGTGTTAAACATTCCTGAAAAATAATGTCCCTTCGACATACCCTTACTTGTAGTCAAGCCACTTCTGCTTCCTGCTGCCACAGTGATGGCAAATAACGACACCACTGCCACTTGAATGGCTCCTTTAACTTTAAAAAAAACTGCCATACAGCTCAGTTGACAGGTCAAAAGTAATATGCACCTTGTGTTAAACAGAATTAAAATATCACCAAAGTACTATGACTTTAAACGACCACCTACGAGCTGAGTGTACAGGTGCAGCTAATCAGACTGATGTCAGCAGACAGCCACATCGCCAGAGATGGCAAAGCAGTATTTTTGAGTGTGCGAATCGCCACAAACCTGTGGATAAAGCTAAATCAAAGAAGTGCTTGCTAAATGGGCGGCAACTGACGTCCTTAGGTTAGCATGTTGTGACCAGACATATGCCTTCCAGTCGCAGGGAACAATAGCTTCACACATGTAGGACCTCTACAAACCAGAAACAGAAAGTAAACTGGAAATCCTAAAATGGATTAAGTGTTGATCACTGGATGCTAGCGTACAATCAAAATTATATCGAAGTAACTGCACACTATATTGACGCTGATGGGTCGATGCACTCCTTTGCCTTAACAGTTCGACTTACAGAAGAACAACACTAAGCAGAAACATGTGCCTAGCACTTCTCCGCAGTTGCAGAGCAATGGGACATTGCAAGGACAATACGCACAGACAGCGCACGGACTACAGCAGCAACAAGACTCCTTTTATCATAAATTAAATGTCTTTGCATTCGTTTGACTTCCAATGAAGACAGTTTGGTTAGAACTGCTTTACCTCGCTAATATAGACAATGAATGACAAAAAGGGAATTTTAAACACTTGGTTAAAAATCGAGATTAATTACAATTTAGCCAAATTTAGCCATTTATCAGAATTAAAAAAAAAAATTCACAGCCCTAAATTTTTACGATTAGGTGGCTCCTGCATCCATTGTATCCTAATCATTAGTTTTTGGAGTTGTTGTTGCCAATAATTTATGAGTGCAGAGCAGAGTAGAATTCCTCCATTAGATTTTTTTGTGTGTTTGTAACCTCACTGTGGACTTAACGGGTTAACATTTAACTAAAGTCTCCTTTTCATTCCTTCTGTAGCAGTATTTTCCTTCAAGATTCAAACAATATATATATATATA
>JAPZEB010000017.1:2287781-2301448 GCA_029783705.1 Chaetodon striatus
TATATATATATATATATTTTTTTTTTTTTTTTACAAAGGTATGTTTTATTCAAGACTTTCTAGGAGTGCAACTTGCATTTTTAGGCTTGATTTAAAAAAAAAAAAAGAAAAAAAAGGCTCTTTGTGTCCTTTGTCAATCAAAGATGCACATTTATATGAGGTAGACTATCAAAGCAGTTGTTTGTGTGATGCAAATCAGTCTGATAAAGAGCACTGTGGTGAATAAACACATTGTTTTTACAGATTTTCTGAGCCTTTAGGCTTTATTGTCTAGATTTGTTCTCATTTTCAGTTCTGTCTTGGCAAAGTGACTTCACATATGTGTACCCTCCCTTAAACCTTTGCGTATATGAGACTAAAAGCTGAGTGAACGTAAAGTTTTCTCTGTGACTGCTACATTTCCAACATCTGCTATCGTCCACAAGCTTTCTACAAGTACATCCATATCTTGTCTGTGAGGTTAGTAATTTGTGGACTCTCAGATACAGACAGATGGTTTGATATTCACAGATAGCAGACTTTCTCTTTCTACCCTCCCTCTGTTTATTTGGCTACCTCTACTCCTCTTAACTTTCCTTCTGCCTCAATCAATAATGGGATTTGACTGATATAGATTTTTGAAGTCCACTTCTTTCAGATTGAAGCTGGCACCACCCCCTTTAGCACCTTAAAGCAGTGTTTGGCACACGTATTTCAGATTGGCACCACAGATTGTTTGTAAAGAAAATCAGATACTCACCTCCATCATATAAAAGGACGACTCTGATTTGGCAGCTACCTGATTTTTATTAAAAGGTCAACATCGACCTGATAATATCAGTCTCAATTGCGCATCTAGCCTTTTCTCCCGTAACTCTGTGTTTTATGTCCTCTTCGTCTTTCTCTTTGCCATTCTGGCTGTGTCTCTCTAACTGCCGGAGAGCCAGACAAAGCCTCATCACAGCCATAACTACACACATAGAAAGAAACACACCTCCTGGATGCCTGAGGGTAGCCAGAGTTTGTCATTCACATGTTTGTTCTTTAACAAGAGGGGGGAAAGGAAGACAAACGCCTCGCTGGCAGACGAACGTCCGCCTTAAGTGAAGCTACAAACCCCCTTATTTGCCCTAAAATACCCCACCGCCCCGTCACCCCCCTCTCCGCTTCCGAGCTGTGTTGCATCAGACCGAGGGGATAGGTGCCATTACGCCTGCATATTTAAAGCCACCTAAATGTGTGGAGCAGGTGGCGCACAATGCACTCTTGTTGTTATTTGGTTCGCGCAGTCAAGATGGCAGATTTCATAATGCTTTCAAATGGCACATAACAGGGAGAAGCCTCGCAGGACTGCCAAGAACAATTTCGCCAGGAGCCAAAGTGGAGCAGCAGGCTGCAGCCCGTACCTTTGCAACAAAGAGAAAGAGGAAGGAGGATGTCTCGAAATGCACAGTGTGGGATAGTAAATCACCTTTTAACTATCGAGTTTGTAGCCGAATCCTAATAAACAGGAAAACTGTAAATGAATCTGTCACGTCCCCTGCAGCAAGAGCAGTGAAACAGTCAATTAGAAAAATGAATAAATACATAACAGGTAAAGTCTGCATAAAGAATATGAGGCCATGTGTTGTTTGACAAATTAAGAGCAAATGAAGAAGTTGTTCTTAAATGAGACTTCAGTTCTCTAACAAAAATGTCAATTAGAGGAACTTGCTTTTGCAGTTTGGTGCATTCCTCGTTAGAAAAAAAGATGTTTGCTTTTGCAAGGAAAGATATTTTAAAGCTATGAGATATCAATGGATCTGAAGGACAGTTGGATTTGTTAGCAAGTGTGGAGAGATGGGACTATTTCTGCCCACTTATACAGCATGACATCACTATTAATGACCAGCTTTTCTTAGAAGGAGAATATTGTGGAATTTTAACAGACAACCACATTAATTCATTGTTAAAGAGGCGCGTATGATACAAATATGTGGAACATTAGCAAAGACAGTGATCTTAAGTTGTTGCGTACACCCTGCATCCTCATACGAGGACATTACAGCATGGATTTGCTGTACCT
Organism: Chaetodon striatus; assembly: GCA_029783705.1. Taxonomy (NCBI): domain Eukaryota; kingdom Metazoa; phylum Chordata; class Actinopteri; order Chaetodontiformes; family Chaetodontidae; genus Chaetodon; species Chaetodon striatus. The sequence continues at coordinate 2,289,826 of JAPZEB010000017.1, forward strand.
TATATTTCATTTTGCTTAACTTGGACCCATCATCCTCATTCATGGACAGTTGTATGTGCCATCTTAGCCATACACTGCGTGTCATTATGGGCACAGCAACTGTGGCATCACCCACTGGTTTGTGGACTCCCATTTTGAAGCCCTGAATTCGGCATTTTGGGTGTTTGAAGTCAGGAGTGACGATATTTGAGGAGTGAGGTGTGGATCGGACTGACAGAGTGTGGTGATACCTCGCGGACAGCCTGTCAGTCAAGCAGCCCTGCCCCGAAATATGCCTAATTTCTAGATAAAAAATTCACGCCCCGTACAGTTGTCGTGAACGTTAAAATTAGCTACAGAGACCAAAACCAAATGTTGTACCAGGCTGTAAACATGTTGGGCAGTTTGACATGGGGATCAATGGGGATTAACTCACTTCTAGAGCCAGCCTCAAGTGGCCATTAGAGGAACTGCAGTTTTTGGCACTTCAGCATTCCTTTCATTTTTTATCCTCGGAGGTTGCCGCTTGATCTTAGCGAAAGCACTAGCGTAAAAGTCTTCGCACACTGAGTCCATTTTTTTCATCCGAAATTGTTGCATGTCTAAAAAAACAACAACTTCACATTGTGCCAGTTACGCTCGTATAATGAGTCTTCGAAACAGGTTTGTTTCTCTGCGTTTGTCTCCCCCGTCAAAGCCTGTAGAGACGTTTGGTAAGAATCAGAGAAGAAAATGTGGCAGTGGGATACAGTCAAGACAAAACAGAGGAACGGGGCGCACATAATCATTTCTTGACTCGGATAGCTACTTTCAAAGGGTCAGGTGGAAACATGGTGACAGCTAGATAGGTAACTCCAGTGGAGAGAGGCAAAGGAGGAAATGTTTCTTTTAATTTTGTCTCATATTGCAAATTTACACAGCTAATAGAATAATAAGAAACAGACTCAGTGTGCAAAGGCCTCAATCCATGTCAGACAAGAAGGCAGCCATCTCTGCCAAGTGAGTCTACAGCCAGTCCCGACACAAAAGTGGATGAGGTCCAAAACCTGATCAAATTTTATATTTGAAACTTGTGTATTTATGTTTGATAACACTCATAGCTTGATATGTAGTACAAATGTCACCAATTTTAGCAACAGTAACAAGCTAAGATGCTGTTCATTGGGAAGTACTCGTTTAAGGACATTTGGACTTCATCGTTGGGTTACCGCAGCATTTCACCCAGGCCTTGCTTGGATTTTGGAGCACAGGAAATTCATACAGAGTTACAAAACAAACAAATTGCACAGCTTTTAAATATGTCGCATTATTTGCAAATTTGTGTTTTTCCACGGCCACATTCAGGCATTGAAATCAACAGTTCTGAGCAGTTTTTAGACTTGAACAGTGACGTCTAACCCAGAGAGTTACAAGACATTGAACAAATGTTGCATATTTAATTACACACTTGGGACTATTAAAAATAAACCCATCGTCCCCATGTGAGGACGTCATTGTTTTTCAAAAAGGACCCACTGTTAAAATAACAATGCTTAGTTTTGTATTCTTATTCGGTCCTTTTTATTCCAAATACTCAGGAGACATTGGGTCTCAAGAGGTTAAGAAAAAACTGAACTGAAATATTCAGGTGACTCTCCAAACACACACCATTAATGCTCAGTACAATGGGCTGCCTCTTCCTCTACCTCAACATAAGTAAATTAAATCATTTAAAAAATGATCTCAAGCTGACAATCTCCTCTTGGTCGGTCTCTTGGCGAAGCTTTGCCTCTACGTGGAGGAACTCGGCAGGGACTCGTGTCTCATCCGCCCGTTCAAATAAGCCCACAGATGTCGAGAGGACTCCCCCACCAACACCACGGCGCGCACACGCACGCACACACACATTCGACCCACCTCCAACACTGTTTGTAATGAAATCTAACACTTGGAAGAGGAGAAGTGGACCGACCACCTGTGCATCCAATTGTTCGGCATTCGCAGACACACAGGAGAGAAAAGAGAGAAGAGGAAGAGGGGGAGAATGGGTAGAGGAATCAAAGCTGCACAACACACACTGATACACACATGCAAGCACAGAGACAGGAAGAAAGGAATACAAACCATTTAGGACATTTTAAGAAAGAAAACGGGTTGGCAGAATGTTTAAAAGTTTTAAGTGTTTGTAATGTGCACACACACACACACACACACTCACACACACATGCACATGACTGCACAAGAACAGGACAACACTATGATAATTGCTGAGGTTTAAGAGCATCCTCAAAGGACACCTACTATGCTTCACCTCATTTTTATCGTATATAGGTTGTTACAATGTTGGATGTTCGTTTAAAAAGTGGCCAAAATTTCAAACAATGAGGTAAAATTATGTCAAAGTAATCCCTGTGGACAAAATCCCAAGGCTTCAGACTGTTCTTTCTATTCTGTTTCCAACATTTTTTTCTGCTTTGGTTATAAGCTGATGGGTGGTGATGGATCCAGGCATGCTCCTGCAAGTGCTAACCTTACATAGCCTTCACTGCTACATGTAGCTGCATGCTAACATCAGGGAAACATGTAAACGTGGTTGCCGATGTTGTTTATTTTGCCCTGATTTCGTTATATATTCTTGCTGGAACATGTTTTTCACTGTATATAGTACCACTATACTTCACTACAGTCATTCCCCAGCGTTACTGACGGAGATTGAAGAGCAAGAAATGCTGACCAGTAAGAGCACACTGGGCTTTTTCAGGCAGGAGACAGGAGCTAAAACAGAGCATTTTTAGACACCTGAACACAACACAACTCCTGTTCTTGGTTCAACTTTGACCAAATGCTCTTACCGTACTTGTGTGCAGTGTATCATCATACAATGGTTTGTATAATATTCTTTAAATTAGCGCTCCTCAAATGACGTTATGTCATCCATCCATCAATTTTCTAACCGCTTATCCTCTTGAGGGTCGTGGGGAGGGCTTGGATGGGTCCAACAAAAACAAACTTTTACCCAGTTTGTCAAACTGGTCTCCTGAGGAAAGCTCTGTGTTTTGGGACTCATAATTGGGCTGCTTCCTTCTTTACTCCTGTTAGCACATTGGCCACTTGATCGCAGCCCAGTTACAAATTTGGTGCGTTACTTTGTGTAGGAAAATGTGGAAACAGTGCATGAGAACAGTCTGTTGCGTGTGGCAACCATCGCCGATCTTTATGAATTAGGCTGATTTTTGCAATGTGCCAAATGTATACATGGCACCTGATTTAAATACATGCAAATAGCACAAGCAGCTGATGTGCTTTTTGCTTCGCAGCGCAGGTAAGGGTGTATTTCACCCTTTGCAGGTGCTTTCTCCTTTTGGGAATTCATCCGTCAGTTTTCCTTTGTCACCAGCATCTCAGGTGTGCTACCTCTTGATTTGACCTCCAAATTCAGTGGTTTTAATAACCTGCGTCTTGGTTTGTTTGCAACCTCTGAGATCGTCTGAGTGTTTGTTGCCCCGTTGAAGCGATGTCGCCATGTTTCCAGATAACTTGATGGTGAAATGTTACTGCAACTGATAGAAATGATGGATGAAACTATGAAGACACAATCCAAAGTGGAATAAACATGAATTTTCCATTTAGGAAAGACATTTTGTAAGAAGAAGCAAGACACTGAGACACATTAATGATGCACACACCTTGTAAACACACACAAGGTACTGACACACTTATACACAGGAAGGGAACAATGGGTTCTTTGAAACAAAGCTAGAAAGAGACAGAGAGAATGGGTATAGAAAGATGCCAGTAAGCACACATGCACATGCAATCACACACCCACACAGACGCACCTACACACACTCTCTCTCTGTGTCTCACACACACAAACAAGAAAGGAACAGCAACTACTTAGAAATGAGCCCTGACATTGCTTGTCACAGTCAGAGGCCTTGATCAGGATTTGCTCACAGGACCTCCTACTCAGCACACACACAAACACACACCAGATCTGGGAGGGAGGAGGGGGGTAAAAAAGCTGAGGGCCATGTTGGAGGAAAAAGGGGAACCCGGCAACATCTGCAGTCTCCGTTGTTGATAGCGTTGCTGCCAGCTTGGAGTCAGATCACACACGATGCTGTGTGTGATCTGACTGCAGTCTGGGCTCTACCTCTTGGCCAACCTCCCCCCTCCTCAGATCCATACTTCCAAACCTCCTAGCTACCACCTGTTAGTTAATTTGCAGCGACGAAAAGGACACCGTGATACTCTGAAGTCAAACTCCTTCTCTCTATCTCCGCTTTTTTTCTTTGTCTGCATCTCTTTCTTCCTTGGTGCCGATCCCTCTCTCGGAGGTTCGATACACCCACGACAGAGTTTTCCCGGACTTGGAAGGGTTCAGGGCGATGTTTTTTTCCCATCTTCCCCCTGAGTTCAAGCTTTGATGTGAGAAGACTGGAGTCACAAATCCTTGTCCATTTACCATCAGAGATCATCCCCTAACTCGGGGCTTGGCACAGCCCCACATGGCTAACGATTTGAGATACTTTAATTAGGCCAAAATGTGTCTAAAGATGCATTTGAGCCCCCAGACTTCCAGTACTTCCCGTGCTAAAGAGATAAATAGAGTAAATTTCTATGTAGCAGAGATTTTAGAGGAGTATTTTCTATCGTTTCATGTCTTTTAGCGGTTCGTAATTCCCTGCTGGAGGGACACGTGGGTGTGGCTCACAGTTTTGGAGCGACGCTATTGGACCTGATACATCATAGAGGCTCAGCTGATGATTTGATGATTTGGGGAAAATCTAAAGGCAAAAATGCTATAAATGCAGCAAAACATGGCAAAGCAAAGATATCCTGGAGATGTGCCCTTCCCCCCCCCAACAACACTTTGCTTCTACAGCATCACTTTTAGTTTGCTGTTAACCTGATGGTCATTGCTCAGTAATGTGTGTAGTTATAAAACTGACTGACAGACTTAAATTTAATTTTTACAGTCAGTTATACAAGAAAAGAGAGGAGGAAGCAAAAAGAATACTCCTAAACTTAATTTTTTAAGAAAAATTAAAGGAGCAGTGTGTAAGATTTGGAAGGATTTATCTGATTGCAGATCACAACCAGCAGAAACTTAACCCGGTCAGAATTCTTTCAGTGGTTTTTACTGGGAGCCGAATTATCTGCAAAAGTCTCTTCTTCTCCAAAACAAATGGACCAGGTGATTAAAGCTGGTCAAAACAATGAATAAAGCAGTTTCATGTTACAAATCAGTGTTTCTCCAATGCTGTTTGCTAGCCAAGCGCCTGCAAATGTGTGCTCACTTTACTTCTGATCCAGATGTTCAGGAGGCTTTGACCAGGAGTTGAATTATAACTTTTTTTTATAATCATAAAAAAATATAATGTGCCATTTTGTTCATGCATTAGAGCCCTTAAAAATAATATATCATTCATTAAAAGTGCAAGTTTGTTTCCTCTGTGTCATTTAAGAAGCACATTGAGTGTATTTATATGTATGAGAGAGCTAACACCAGCAAGTACATGTAGCTGGTAAAGGTGGAGCTCATTTTAAATGCCTTAAACACTGTTGGGTTTAATCTATAATTATACATACATTGATTACATTTGATTAATAATGTAGGTTTTCAAAGTAACTACAGCACACAAATAAATGTCGTGGAGTACAACATTTATACAGATTTATACAGTAGCATAAAATAGAATAACGCAAATACAAGTACCTAAAATTCTTTGAATTTTCATGATAGCGGGTGTAAAGTATTCTGTTTCTTCTCAATATGAATTGCCAACAACTTTAATATTTTTAACATAACAATTTACAATTAGTATGGAAAAAAAAAGATTGCAAAACAAGTTTATCGAGGTAAATAAAATGTAAGATGTTCAGTAAAAGTACAATACAACACTGTACGCTGTTACAAGTAAGACGCTTGTATTGAAATTGTTACTGAAGTAAAAGTAAGTATAAGTCGGAGAAAATATTTAATTTATTTAAAGAATTTGTATTTAAAGTACCCAATGCAGAAAAAGAAAATAAAAATAACACCCATAAACTCCAAACTATTTAAAAGAAAGAAACAAAAAAAAAGAGAGGTTCATTTAAATGTTTATTAAAATTGTTCTCAGTTAATTTTTTGTCGATCATCTAATTGATTAATTGACTAATCATTTTAGCTATACATGTATAAACTGCTGGATAGTTTAATTAAAACAAAACTTATTTTATAAAGTTTTCTCATGTCTTTTACAATTTTTAAACTAACTAGTCACTAAATCTGTCAGGTAAAAGTAGTGAAACGATATTTCCCTTTGAAACTTCAGGGAGTAAAAATATAAAGTGGCAGGAAAAGAAAAGATTCAAATAAAGTACAAGTAGCTCAAATTTGAACTTAAGCACAGTACTTACGTAGATGTACTTAATTACATTCTGCCACCAGTTACACGTTACAAATCAGTGTTTCTCCGGCACATCGGAGATAGAGCTCTTGCCCAACACCTGCAAATCTATGCTCACCTTTTTTCTCTGATAGCGTAAGATCCAAACTTGCAGGAGATTTAACATGAGCTGAATTATCTGCAGAGGTCTCCTCCTGGACTAGCTAACAACTGGACTAGGTGATTAAAACCAGTAAAAACACTGAAACAAATCTGTGTTTTTCCAACAAACTGTAAAAATGTGATGGCGTAGCATTGGGATCTCCATTGACGAGGAACCGTTCCCTATGTAGATGTAAATGGCTCATTGTAAGGTAACGAAAATACAACAATTCTTATTTTTGGGTGATTTTACACCAAAGAAAATGTGCTTATTATATTATGTTCAATTTCCGCCAATATGTTCCTTTAAACCCTACAGACTTTAAGAGATTTTAATGCCAGTTAAAGACAACAGAGCAACATATGTTTCATAGGAACAGTCAAAACATCACAAACATAAGCTTTAAACATTTTACTCCTGCAAACATCAAGCCTAGGGTGACTCATTTTATCAACTCTCAACAGTTGTTAAGGGTAAATGGAGAGATGGAGGTTAACAATTAAAGCTAAAAGTTACACATAAACTCAGTGACAAAGTGCTGTTAGAGGCGATCACAGAAACAACAAAGTCAGAACCTAAAGTCCCCTTCTCCTCCCAACAAAGAAGGAGTTCACAATGTTGTTTCTCCACTTTAAGTAACAATCTTACATCCATGTGGATTTCCAGCAATAGATAGCACGCTTTTTTGTGTCAACATTGATTTTTCTCTCTCCCCCTCCACCCCACTCTCCTTTTAATAGAGGAGTGGATGCTTCAAAGCCCCCCGTTTGCCCAAAGCAAGCTTGAAATTCTTGCCTCTCAAAGCGCCATTCCGTCTTTGTAGTTGCGATCCCCTGTCTCATCTGGTAAGGGCGAGGGAGAGACGAAAACTTCTGAAGGTACAAAAGGTAGCACATGAAATCCCCCCCATGTAGGTGTGTGAAGTTCTGATAGTTGTGTCCGACTTGGAATCGATACGATCCCCCCCTTAAGCCTGAAAAGTATGTGTTTGTACAGCCAAAGACAAGGTATTTCCAGACCTTAAATCAAAGGCCTCTTCTTCACAGATTCGGTGCCAGACAACTTTCTCCAAGCCAGGCCAAACAACAGCGCAACAACTTCTGAAAAGTGTTCACAGAAGTCTTGAGTTTTTTGTTACATCCAGTATTCTGCTGTGTGCTCAATTACAAGTTGTTTCTTTCTCTCTGTCTGGCTGTCGCCCTCTCTGTCTATCTCTCACTGTCTCACTCTCCTCTCAGACTACTGTGAGGTGTTAAAAAGGAACCAACGGGGGATCTGTGCTCCATTATGCAGGTCTGTTCCTGTGCTGTCTGTTGCCGCCTCTTCGCACCTCATATTGCATTTTTGCCCGTCGAGACACACACACACAATCTTTGACACACACACACACAAGCGCACGTACGCGGAGGGAATTGAACTTTGGCTGCCTCTGTGTATCTTGTGCCAGGTGTAAGGCTAAGAGGTGCCTAACTTCTTCTCCGCCCCCTTAGGCCATCCAGGCATGTTCGAAAAGAAAAGAAAAGTGGTTGTGTGATCCAGGCATCCATTACAGGCTGTGTGGGCGATGCTGCTGCTTGTTTTTTTGTTCGTCTCTGGCCCGCTTTCGCAGAAATGGATGGAGTCTAACTGCTAGAGTAAAGGTGCTACATGTAGCCTGGCATTTGTAACGATCAACATATCATTGTCAGATTAATTGTGATACCTTGGTGTGATTACACCAGCAGAGAAATGAGAGCAAGGTGGAGATGACTGATAATGGTGTGTTGTATGATTTCATCAACCTTCAGTTTTCCACCATCTGCCACCAACTTTAAGGAAAGACTTTGGGTTATAACTTCTTTCTGTCTGAAATCATCATTTTTTTCATCTCTTCAAAAATTGCAATACGAGACTTAATTTTTGCAATTAAAATATTAAATAACTAGTTTACATCCATGTCTGTGAAAACACGGATGCTTCACACACAGACGATCTATACAATACACACAGTTTCAAAGTGGACACTCAAGACTAGTGTCACCAATTCAATATTTGACCAAATGTCTCCCCTTCTGTTCTGAGATATGATGTTGAATAATGAGCAGAAAAGGGTTTCTGGAAGAACATTATGATGTCACAGTGAAGCTGACCTTTGACCTGTTGGATATACAATGTCATAGCGCCATTATTTTATCGTGTTAGACATTTGTGTTAAGTTTTGTCATAATTAGCATATGCATTCTTGAATTATGGCCAACAGCATGTTTTGTGAGGTCACGTTGACCTTGACCTTTGACCTTTGACCACAAAATTCTAAACACTTCCTTCTTGAGTCCAAGTGAATGTTTGTTCCAAATTTTAAGAAATCCTGTAAAGGTATTCTTGAGATATCACATTCAGAAGAATGAGGCAGGTGAGGTCACATAGACTTGACCTTTGACCTATAACAAACAAAATCTTATTAGTTCATCGTTGAGTCCAAGTGGACATTTGTGCCAAATTTGAATAAATTCCCGCAAGGTTTTATTGAGTTATTGCATTAAAGATATTGTGACGAACAAGGTCACAGCAACCTTGACCTGCTACTCTTGCCCACCAAAATCTAACCAGTTCATTCTTGAGTCCAAGTGGACGTTTGTGCCAAATTTGAAGAAATTCCCTAAAGATGCATATCGAGTTCACTTCAATGTGACAGATGAGGTCATAGTTACCTTGACATTTGACCACCATTGTTGACTCACAGTAGATGTTTGTGCCATACTTGAAGAAATTCCCTCAATGTGTTCTTGAGATATCATGTTCACAAGAATGAGACGGATGCAAGGTAACAGTGACCCTTACCTATGACCTCCAAAATTGAATTTCATCCTTGAGTCACAGGGAACGCTCGTGCCAAATTTGAAGAAATTCCTCAAAGGTTTTTTTTTTTTTTTTTTTTTTAATATTACGTTAACAAGAATGAGATGGATGCAAAGGCACACCAACCTTGACCTTTGATCTTTGACCACCAAATTCTAATCAGTTCTATCTATGTCAAAGTGGACGTTTGTGTCAAATTTGAAGAAATTCCTTCAAGATGACTTTGATATATCACGTTCATGAAAATGCAATGGATGAGGTCACAGTGACCTTGACCTATGACCACAGAAATCAAATCAGTTTATTATTGAATCCATGGGGACGTTTGTGCCAAATTTGAAGAGGTCTCTCAAGGTGGTCTTGAGACACCATGTTCAAAAAATGAGATGAATGCAAGGTAACGCTCGAATCAATTCCTTGAACCACAGGGAACGTTCATGCCATTAAAGCCCTCAAGGCGTTCTTGAGATATCGGGTTCACAAGAATACGACGGGCGGGCAGATGGACAACCATAAAACACAATGCCTCTGGCTATGGCTGTTGCCGCCATGGAGCGCTGTGTATTATTTATATGTTTCACCATAAATGGATGTGGAATACCCTTAAACATGCGTCTATAACCTGATAGTTGTGCCCTCTTCACCAGTTATTAGACCTATCCATGGGAATATGGCGGAGAAGAAGAGCACTTTCACCTGTCTGTGATGTCGAACAGCTGGCTGTGGGTTTTTGCAGCATCTGTACTGCTAATTCATCACATTTCTGCAAACTGTCATCTTGGTAAATTCTCAATCATATTGATTATTAAACGTCAAGGATATAAATGATTTATTCATACAGTGCTCATGTTGAAACTGACTTTACCAAATGTGCGGCTCACAGGTCAGGATCAAATGTAAGTATAATAACGGAGATTATTAAAAGAATTATCTACTATAAATTATTTAAAATTAAGTTTATAAATGTGACAAATTACAGAACACTGTACAGGCTGTGAACATAATGACACGATCAGTGAAATTGGCAAACTGCCTGAAAACAATGTTTTAATATAAGGTTATATCTCATGCATCATATTTCATGTTCACCTTCATATTACCTGCAGTTAAAGCAGCTAAAACTGTGTGAACGCCTGGTCTGAACAATGAGTGAGGTGCACACACTCCTCCTTTATAGTTTCCAGTCGGTGTGTGGAGAAAGGTGCACACAGTGGTCGTCAGCTCTAATGCAGGGCTGCAGCTAATTATTGTCTTATTGATAATTCTTGAATTATTTTTTTTTGTCTGTTAAATGTTCCCAGAGCCCGGGGTGACGCCCTCAAATATTTTTGAAAGAAAACCCGCAGCTGAGTCGCTGGGCCCGCTGAAGGTTCAATTACTTTCTTTGACTTTACTACAAGTTATTAAAATCAAAATGTTGTCAAATTATTTTTTGTTGATAGACATTTTGATCATTTGGACTAATTCTGTAAGCAATATTTTATTGTGTGTCCACCGTTGAATATATATTTTTTTCTTGTAATGTTGACTGAGAAATTTATCCTAAATTCTTCTCTTGCACTAATTTCAGCAAGTTAATTTCACAAAATTAAATTTAACAAGTATACTCGTTTTAATACAATTTTTTCCGCTCCCTAAAAAAATAAACTAAAAATAAAAAAATAGAAAAGGTCAAATTCTGCGTACTGTCAGCACAGACTAAATTAAAAGGCTACTTTTAATGTTGTAAGCCCTGTTTGCACAGGTCTGATATAACCTGGGGACCTCATGTGATTTGGAAATTACACAGGACAGGCAGGGTCTGTATTTTACTCAAATTTACTGGCTTATTCAGATATGATTCATATATTCATTTCTGACTCCATTCTACACCATGGGTCTTCAACAGGGTGTCTGCAACCCCTAAAGGGTCCTTAAATTACTGCAGAGGGGCCACCAAATTAGTTTAGATAATTTTTGATGATGTGTCCTAAAATACACATTAACATGAGTCTAAAATATCATTACCAAAGATACAGTGGCCCATTCATAAAAAAATAATTACAGTACACAACACTGATGTTGCCCATGAATCCTCCTGCAATCACGTGAGCTAGCTAACCTATGCTTAACCTCCATGCCTGTTCCAAGTACTTTCAACATAAAAACATGATGTATAAATAAATGAATCTGCCAATAATTCTAATTTCAATATCTTAATATTGCATGCACTACATTACAGAGAAATACAAACCGTACTAATGAACCTTCATTAATATAGGCCTATATTTGATCTCCAAGTGCACGT
>JAPZEB010000017.1:2303800-2315550 GCA_029783705.1 Chaetodon striatus
AGGTTCAGCTACAGAGGGAGCCTCTATGATTTATAATATATTTATTCCTCAAGGTATATATACCTAAATTAAGCATGTATGAGGGAATATGGAAACCTTTTAATGACTTTATAAAATATGGAGATATAGACGCCCTGTCACTGGAGGAGAAATGAGGACAGGATACTTGGTGGTAAATACCAGAGTTGGAAAACTTTGCCTATGAAAGTGTTCCTCAGCTCGCACTCTTTGATCAAATCAGCCACATTTGTTGACTGTCCCTCGCACTCGCTTTAAGACTCATGGTGATCGAGCTTTTGCGGCCATAGCGCCCAAATTTTGGAATGCTCTGCCTGCTGCCTGATGATCTGCTGACTCGGCGGTTTCTTTTAAAAGCCAGTTAAAGACGCACCTGTTCAGACAGGCTGGCGTTTGGGTAACTTGTCTGTACCAGAGCTGTACTTTTTTAAACTGTGTGTATTGTTGTATAATGTGAATTCTTCTTTTGCAAACAGTTTCTGACGTGGCTCACATAGTCATTTTGTCTCTCTGATTTCTCTCGTCAAGCACTTTGTGACGTGTGTCTGCGAAAATCGCTGTATAAACAAATTTTTCTTGGATACTTTTATGTTATTTTCTCCAGTGCCATACATCGTGTCATGTTCTTGATCCAAGTGCCAACTGTATGTGCAGTTTTCTCCCTCCAGCTAAGAGCTATGGTTTGTGTTGCCTGTCGAATATCAAAGTCAATAAATTTGTATTCTTTCGTTCTCAAAGAGATTTTTGTCGGATATATGTGTAGCAATATTATTTTTGAGTCTGAGGTGATATTCAGGAGCAGAACTTTTCAATTTTCCCACTCCTAGATAGTGTATGGATGTTCCCTGAGTTGCATTAGATTAAAAACGTGTCAGCTTTATTGCTGTCATAATTATTTTAACTTTGAATAGGTCTGCATCAACCAATTATATTAAAGTAACTATAGAGTTGTGCAAGCTGCGTCTGTTTGGGCCTCCTCACAGGCCAGGTTCCACTCATTATCTAAAAAACTTCCACTTTTAGATCGATTTATTAATGTTAGGTTATAAATTACTAGCACAAATTTAAAAAAAATTCAACCTGAATTTAGCTTATTTATTTAGCACTTTACCATGATGTGCACACATTCTTGGAAAATGAAACCCTGATACCAGGCTCCATGCTCACCTGTTTGGAAGAACATGCAAAACAGTTTTGAGACTTTTATAGATAATTTGAACACACATATTTTGTCTGCAACATGTTAACCTATATTGGTGGCACTGAGCCATAATTACTGTACAGAGTTGGACAGGCATCTGTAATAATTTGTGGTACTCTGGCCAAATGTAAGCTCCTCTCTGCTACATTTAAGAGGGAAATCTGTTAATTTTTTGTGTAGGATTTTCTGCTTAATTCAGAACGTGGTAATTATATACGAATACGTCTGCTTAATGGATAATCATATGGTCGCCTGCATTTATAGCTTCCGACAGTCACACTGAAACGCTCGCATGTGAGTTGTTTTTCTTCATGTTTTCTCCATCTTTCACTCAGTTTACACTGCCTACAGTATGTACACGTGTTTGCATATGGTATGTGCGTGTGGGTGTGGTGCAGGGTTGCGGGGGGGTTGGTGTGCCACGCCTGGAGCTATTTCCTCCTTCCATGCAACCTGAATCCTTTTGGAAAGGGAAGTGGAGTGTATACAAGTGAGATGATCAAATAAATCAGCCGGATTTGTCTCCTCTGTCTGAAACATGAATATTAAGCACATTAGGATCATGAGAGGAAGTAAATATGTCACGCCTTTAATCCCCAGTGATCTGCTGGTCAGTTTGGGTTTGCGTTGCGGGAGAGACGAGGGGTATTTACTCCAACGTGTGAGGCGTTTAGGTGACGCTCTCATCCAGACTGACTCAGTGATTGTAACAGTAAAAAAAAAAAAGGCAACAGTACCCCACCCCCACACATCTTCTGGCCAATGATGCAGCCTCCCTCTGGGCCAATCAGTAACAAATATGTCAGTGTGTGCTGATGAGTAATTGTAGTATTCCCCTGTGACGAATAATGTGATTTTGAAAAAGCCAGAATCCGTCGTTTTGTCAAAATCAAATCAGAAGTGTTTGAAATAAAACTCGGCAGATAGATTAGTGAACTAATGAATGAGTGAATGTGTACACAATATGGCCGAGCCTGAAACAGGCTGCCTTAAAAGCCACATTCATGACATGACAAGCAGCCAGATTTGGCTTTGACCTTTTGTGCCTGCACTCATTTCCATCTTTGATTGTGCAAAGCTGCGTTGTTAGCTTGCCGTTGCATGCACGTGAGTTGCAGCCCCACAGATGGGTCAGTGATGTAGGTGTGAAGTACAGAGACAGAGAGAGGAGAAAGGTGAGGCCAAGACGGACGGCCGCATGCTGACGTGCAGCACTCATTAACATGGGCATCCACGTTTCCCACCTGCCTCCAAATCACTCATCTCTGCCAAATATAGAGAATCAAAACTGGACATCAAGGACACTAAACTCACCACTGGAACCTAGAGTCATAAAATTGCTTACATCTGTAAAAAGAGGAACCTAACACATATTGCAGGTTGAAATATACACGTAAAATCTCAGTCTTAATTAAAAAAATATGTCTTATTTATTGATCAAATTGTTGCCCAAAAACAAAGATCAGTCGCTCAAACAGAAATAAAGACTCCAGCTCAAATAAGACAACAGACAATCTGCACTCCTGAGTATTTGCTTCCTCTCTGTGTCTATTTTCTCCCTTTCCAAGTCACTCCTGGCTGGCGGGTTCGCCACACAGCAAGGCGACCTGTGCAACACCTTCCACAGGCCAGATGGCGGTGTCGAAGGCGACAGGAGCAGCAGAAATCTGCCAGAGCAATCTGCTGCGAGCAGGTGTCGGCTAATTGTCTCAGAGAGCTGAGGCAGCGGCGGGCACGTGCCAGCGCTACCTGAGTGGAAACAAATATCTTCATTTACCCCCGGTTTGTCGAGGGAGCGCACCTCCAAGCTCGGAAACATAATAGGCCAAGCCCGGAACAAGAGGATGGCGGTGGGCTGGAGCAGGCAGCTGAACAACTGTACCTTTGTCAAACAGAGAAAGAGCCACATGTCTCTCATCGCTACTGGTGGCAAAACACTCTTGACAATCATAATGATGCTTAAGTGGATACAGAAGGAAGAAAAAGCAAACTTTGGCAAATGGTAAAGGAGGTTGTGTATGAACGTGGTCCAATATTTCATCAAGTTAACAGTGTGCATGTAAGCAGCCAGATAGAGACAATGCCTTCTTTCAGAGATAGAGGCAGGATTTTTGCATTGAAGGAAATGTTTGAAAATTAATCTATCTATCTGTGGAATTTACTGCAATTGGCCAACAATGTCCTTGAAAGGATAATAAGATCTATGTTGCTTCATAAATGCAACACTGAGGCAAGGATTGCACTGTGCTCAGTAAAACAGTGACTGAAGGTCTTTAAAGCTTCACAAAATACTTTGTTTTCATATTTAGCAGCTGTAATATATGTCGTGCATCAACCTCTAAGATGACATTGTTTTAAGCCAACTTTTCCCTTATTATGCCCGTGCCCGTCAGCCGACGTTCACACATGGCTAAAGAGAACGAATTCCACATGCGCTCTCCGATTTATTCAGGTACCGGCTCGCTGCTTCATAGACTCTGACATTCCCATTGTGTATTTAGAAGAAAGGGGGGGCTCTGGGCAGGGATGTTCAGTCTGACAACAGAGTTTCTTCTCCTTGTCAAGAGATCCTTCAAACGGAGCCGTCCGACCGTAGAAGGGGAAGCAAAGTGCCTCTAATTTAAGTGCCTCTCTTCTCACAGACTTCTCTATCGCGCTACAAACTTGTGATATGCAATGAATCACACTGTTCCTGGAGAATGTTATTAGAGATTTTATTTACCCAAAGGAAGGTTTTCTGAACACCAACCTCTTTATAGCTGGACCTTCACTCTGAAACTGCTCAATTAGCCGCTTAGCGCAAAGGGTGGCATGCCATTGTTCCGACAACCCAAATTTCTAAATCCCCCATTAGTCAGAAAAATGTCTCATTGGAACAAAAGCCCATTTTCTGACAGCCCATTATTCTAAAAACAAACACCCATTACTCTGAAGTTCAAATTCTCCCAAAAATTAAAAACCCACCCTGCAATTAGTTTCAGTTTACCGGCGACGTTTGAGGCTCCGATCCCGGGTGTTTTTCACCAACCCTTCCCTGCTTTTTTGTGCCACAAATTTGGGTTTTTCAAGCTAAAACATTTCTTCCTTTTGTGCCTAAACCCAACCAGATATTAACCACGATGCTGCTGACAATTGTAACATATGGGGTTTACAGAGACATACACTTGAAACTTTTTTTATGGCAACTTCGGAGCAATGGCCATTCTAAAAACACCAACAGCCCATTTCTCTGACAGCCCATTATTCCAAAAACAAACACCCATTGCTCCTAAGTCCTGTTTCTTTAAAAATACAGGTAAGTTTACAAATGTACAATATCTGGGGTTTACAGAACAATACACTGAAAACATTTTCATGGCGACTGGGTTGTCCAACTGCAGGAAGTGAAGGAAGTTTTGGGGAGCAATGGTTATTCCGATGACCCAAAAACACTGACAGACCAAAATTCCAATTCTTTTGGTCTGAAAAAAGTCGCAATGGACCAGACGTCCATTTTTCTGACAGCACTTTATCTCAAAAACAAACAGGCATTCCTCTTAAGTCAAGTTTCTCCGAAGATACACACTCAGCAGTTAGTTTAAGTTTCCCAGTGGCGTTTAACTTACTGATCCCAGGTGTTTTTTCACCAACCCGTCCCTGCTTTTCCTTTGATTTTTGTGCCACCAAATGTGGGTGTTTTCAGCCAAAACATTTTTTTCCAAACCATAACCAAGTGGTTTTCGTGCCTAAACCCAACCAGACAATAATCACAGTCCAACTACAAGAGGTATGAATTTCTTCAGAAACAGGAACTTCGGAGCAATGGCCATTCCAGTGGCTCAAAACTCAGCCCTGTTCGTCCAAAAAATGTCCCACTGGGCAAAAAGTCCATTTCTTTGACAGCCCTTTGTCCCAGAAACAAACACCCATTGCTCCAAAGTCCCATGTCTTTAAAAATACACACTTCCTGCAGTCAGACAACCCAATCACCAAAAAAAAAAAAAAAAAGTTTGCGATGTATGTCTGTCTGTCAACCACAGATACGTTTCATTTGTCAGCAATGCTGTGGTAAATTTCTGGTGAGGTTCAGGCACAAAAAGCTTGGTTATAGTTCGGAAAACCAACCAACCAACCAAGTTTGGTGGCACAAAAGTTGCTGGGAAAAGCAGTGAAGGGGCGGTAAAATCATCCAGGATCTGTTGCTCAAACACCACTGGGAAATTAAAACTAACTGCAGGGAGCGTGTATTTTCAAAGAAACGGGACTTCAAAGTAGTTGCCATTTATTTTTGGGATAACGGGCTGTCAGAGAAATGTGCTTCTGGTCCAATGGGACGTTTTTCCAGATAAACAGGACCTTGGAATTTTGGGCCTTCGGAGCAATGGGCAGTTCCAGCAAAGCTGAACCCACCAGCCTTTACTGGTCGTCCTGGTCAGGTGTACATGATGTGTCCAGATATTTTTAGAGTGGCTTCAAACACCATTGATCCACTTTTTGAATGCGACACAGTCTGATAAAAACACCACAGTCCATTATCGCAATTCTCACTGTTTTCTCCACCTTCAAATAAAAATCCAAAAGTAACACACTCCCTGAAATGTAGGACATTACAGTGAAGTAGGAGCACATGAAGTAAAGTGTATACACCAATAAAGTTAATTACGAAAGTAAATTACAAAGCTTTTACAAAATCCCACCAGGAGTGCATTAAGCATCACAGTTAGATGATATGTAATGGTGCAAGAACATCAGTGAGTGGAAATTTCTTTTGAGCTATGGGACTACTACTGCTGGTTGCATCAGTCCAGATGCATCCAACAGAGAGCTCCCCGCTATGGGAGAAGCGAGGCCGGCTCTATTTTTAAATCTCAAATAAGAGTTGAGTCTTTAAAAGCTTCCCACGATACCGATTGATCCCCTGACCCAGCTCTCCTCAGGCTTTCCCCTGGTCCATTAAGAGCTGTGTCACCAGAGGAGTTATAGCATTACCATGTGTGGCCTCTGTTGTTTCTAAAGCAGGAAGTGCCCAGTCAGGTTTAAGTGTGCTGTTTCCCCACAAGCCCCTGTTGAGATCTGACTTTAACCCTGCTTCCTGCTGTTTAAAGCTCGTAGGCTAAACAGCCTGGGTCAAACCTCTATAACCTCTTCACTTTCAGACTCCCCAGCTCTGTGTCCTACACATATAATATATAGCATTGAATAGCTGTATTTATCAGTATTATTTTATGAGTTACTGTACTCCTTCTTTTTTGCCAAATGTATATGCTGAAGCACTCAGATCTCATTCCCAGGTTCTCAAATACTGATGCTTTGTCACGCCCCTCATCTCATAGCTATGCACGACCTTGTATCTAGTCGTTAATGTTGTGAAATGGTTGCAGTTAGGTTTGCACAATAAAAAAAAGATCATGCTTTCGGTTTTAAAGTATGTTTGCTATATAACGATAATGAAGAAGTGACATACATGACTGTGTGTAAATGACTTAAGTTATTTGTTGTTTCAAGTACATGACAACAGCACGTAAATTAGGTGACGTTATGTTTGAATAATGTTGACTTTTGGTTTCACATGTGACACGAACTGCAGTCTTCTGTGTCAAAGGCCAGTTTTGTTTGACCTGTCCACCTTCCATCCTATGCCGTCTTTCTTGCTCTTTATACCACGTCAGTTGCTCTCTGTGTCAAGAGTCGCCGGGACTGGTTTATATTGAAGTTAGCTGAAAGCGTGGTGTGTCTCATGAAGATGCTGCAGGGTTCTTTAGGCATCGATATAATACAGCGAGGCGCATGAAAATGCGTCTGTATTTGAGCAGTCTGAGTTGTTAGCACATATCTACCCTACCAGACGTAGGACAAGATTTGGTCCCTTTGATTGGACAGATTTGGACTGCATGGCCATTTGGTGTTGATAGTTGGGGGAATCTTTATTTTTAAAATTTTTAATCCTTTATTTAGTCAGGAAGGGACCATTGAGATACAGGCCGTCATCTTCCAGTGAGTCCTGAGACCTGTATTACAAAGCTGGGTTCAAGGTTAGCAAGGTAACCTCAGGTTTAACTCTGGTTTTGCAGGGTTGCGACGGTTGTTGACTTCTTACTGTGGTACATAGGCCTATAACTTATGCCGCCCACCCAATGTGCTTTAGAGCAGGTCATGTCCAAGATAACAGTTTGACACCTATAAAAGCAATGTGTATACGAACCACTAAGAAAATGGCACCACAACTGGTAGAAGATTCTGTGAACCGTTAAAGGGTCTCCTGGGAGTAGTAAAGACTGTAGCAACTGTGTTTTTAACCTAGTATGTTTGTTACTTCTTCATATTTTTCTAATATTCTAGTTTACTCTTGGTTTGTAAAATATGACTCTGTGCTGCCAGTAAACTTTTGCACATTTGCTGTGAGTCATGCTGTACAAACACCGACACTTAAATGTGAACGCTCTCATGGCAAGATTGGGAAAACTTGGTTTGACTTCTCAAGTTGATAACCATCGTTCTACGACTGATTGGCGTGATTGCAGTTGTTACGCTTAATGTAGCCAGATTAAAGATATACTGGGTATGTTGAACTGGCTCTGTACAGGCTTTTGGTCAGTCACACACTTCGTTGAGTCAAGTCGTTGCCCCTCACTCTCATTTAAGTGGATTTTAAAGTTTTCTGTTTTGAATTGGGAGGTTGTTTTGGCATCTGTACGTCCCTCAAAGTCATGGATCAAACCTCATCCTATCAGTGCTTAAACAGCAAGCTGTACCTAATACTCTTTTCAGTATCTTTGTCCAAATTGCAGCATAAAAGGTAAATGTGTATGTGTTTCTGTTTTGATGCAGGAACACTAGACAAGTTGTGTTCCCTTAAGATTTCTGTTGTTACCTTACAGTGTGATTCTAATTACAGTCTACCCACAGTTTAATTTGTCAGTATGTGCTTCTGTCGTCCTTAAAAAACAAAACATAAAGGAGCAAATAGTTGTTAAGGTGTGGGGTGCCTAGTGTTTGCATGTTTTTAAGACAGTAAGACATTGCAGAATTAGCGTGAGGCAACAGGAATGCTTTGCAAAATTGCACATTTTCTACTCTCACCTACTGCACCCAGCTTGACAAGACACTGTTGTAATCTTCTGGTGCAATATTCAGCTTTATTTTCTTCTCTGTTGCATTGTATAAATAATCAGCAGCTGTATTAATGGGTCGGAGCAGGAAGGAAGCATAGAAGATTTTGTCAGAGAGCACATGAAAAAAAAATCTGAGGATTTGGGGAAACCCTGTCTAGCATCCATTCATTTACAACAGTGTTTTTATCCTTCTCTTTGTACATTTGAGTGTCACTTTACTAGGAGACCATAAAATGCAGTGTTGATCCAGTTATTTTACACCATTTTTTATATGACAGGCTTTATTGTGCGTTATGTTGTAGTTCATTCCTCAGCTCCATACAACAGCTAGCCGGTGTGTAATTACAGCTTGTAGCGAGCAGCCAGACGGAGCGATACGTGCATGAGAATCTGTGGGAGCGCTTGATTTATGAAGCCTTGCCGCGCTCTATCTGGAGTACCAATCTCCTTGCTCACCTTACCTCTGGGGCGCGACGCCCAAACATGGTGTTGATTAGTGAGGTGGAGGGTGATGGTGGACGCCTCGAGACGTAGGGAGTCGGACTGGGCTGAAAGACAGTCCTGTTTGTGTCTCGCTCTTTTCCCTCTTCTGTCCTCCTTTTATGCTCTCCCGTCCATGATAAAGTTCTTGAATTTGTGCCCAAAATGTAATAATATCCACTGCAGCAGTAATAATTCTTGACCCAGAAGAGAAAGAAAAAAATGGAGAACACAAACAAATACTTGCAAAGAAAAAGACCCCAAATTTAGGAAATTCACATGGGACTAAAACTTCTGGCTTTGTGAAATATGGCTGATAATTTGACGTGGAATGTTTACTTAGACAGATCCTTGACAGAAGTAGATCAAATCAGGGTTAAGGACATGGACACTAATAATAGTTCCCTACAAACAGAGCTGCAGATGATATCGATAGATATTCATTATGTGCAGATATTAAACAAGTTAATAATCCCTCACAGAGGACAGGTAGATTACTTATTTACTTATTTACCGAGGTTTAAAAAACATCAGTCATAGGTGCTGTTTTTACCATTTATTATCACATCAAATTATATGGACATTGGCATCAGGTGTGCTGTTTATCTACCTGCTACCTGATCATAACGCTGTAACATGAAACATAAATAGCTGATGTTGAACAAGACATGAAGCCTTGAGAAAATAAATAGATTTGAAGATATCATTTTCCACCATACCTCCACCAAGGATATCTCTATCTCCAAGGATGTTTCTTTTTCTGTTGGCTTTGCTGATGGATTAACCATGTTGCTACAATGGCTAGCCGTGTAAGCCTCTGAAAACATATTGCCCACTGCGGAAAGCATTGCAAGTGGAAAGTCAAATAGGATCCGTGGTCGTGGTGGATGCAAAAATTCCCTGGTTCATCATCACCTAATGGGCAGTGGTTAATGATCCGACCCTATAGGTAGTGTAAAGACCTAAAATGTCCATACAGGGAGGAGGTCGGGGTGGTAGATGGTCAATGAACAGTGGACTTTCACCCGAGAGATTGAAACTTAAAGTCAGCATGAACATAACTTAACATAATCAATAATTCTAAGTAGTTAGTTAAAGCTACATGACGTACTTACGTCCTGTAAGTAACTAGCGTGATAACTGAGAACACAATCTTTTTCTAAACCTAACTTTTGGTGCCTAAAACTGACCAGGCCACCACCACTTGATGTCAGTGCAATACGTGCCTCCACCATGTAATGTGGTGCTCACAGGTCATCATCATTGGACACATAAAGGAGCTGCTCATTCGGTGATTACCACTACATATTCAGACGAGATCATTTGTCCCTGTTCAAAATGGTCCATCTGAAACTGACTGATTTGGAGACCTGAGACCTGCGCGATCCAATGGGAAGATATCCAGTCCAATATGAATTGTAACCAGCTCAACACAGATCCTAAATTCCATCTTGGTTGCAAGAAATACAGTGAGGCTGTGAAGGCGTGAACTCAGGGATTTGAAAGAATCACTCATACCTAAAAAACAGACTGTTTGCAAAGAAACTGCATGGTGTTGGTGTATCCCTAGCTTTAACTCCTTGTTGTAAGACACTGATTTCATGCTAACACATGCTAATTTACAGATTAAATTTGTCAAGAATGAGTTAATCCAACCGGCCCCCTGGTTTACATCCTCAGGCTCTTTTTCAATTTAACACAATTTACATTTTCTAATATGTTTCTTTTCATAATTGAAGTATGATGACGACGCCATAAGCTCGCCGGACGGCACAGCTGTGTGTGCCAGCGCGCTCGGCTGGAGATGAATCAGTGTGTTTAACTGTTTGTCCTCACAGTACCTTCGCCGCATTGAAACAAGTCAAGTGCATCAATCCAATATGGTGTCATCTGCCCCGCGCTCGGCACAGGTGCTGCACAGGAAACGCAGTGGAGTTTGTAAATCTGCTCGTATGTGAGGAACGCTGGAGAGAAGACGTTTTTAAGTTAGAGGGAGACTTTTATTTTTACTTTATTAACAATTAAAGGTTGATGAAACATTAACAGTGACTCCTACAGCAGTTATTTGAACAGGGAATTAAAGCTGTAACTGGTTAAATTGAACTTGCTTCATGTTTGACAGATTTTTGTTTCTTAACCTCCTCTTAATAGATAAGATATCTTTGGCAATTACTCTGCTATGTCTTTATTTTGAAGGTTTTTAAAACATATTTCCATATTGGCAAAAAACACTTGCATCTCTTTGAAAAACAAAAAAAAGATGATGTGGTTGTCCACTAATCCCCAAACTGAAATTAGGAAGAAACCTCCTTATGTGGTTTCCAGTGAAAGTTTATAGACCAAGTCGGCATGGGGGAATGAACTTTCTGAAGAATGTTGTTTTCCTTAAGTGTAGTGAGTTGAAGTGGTGCAGTAAATTGTGGAAAAAGACAGCGTCCTGGAACAGAAAATCCTCCAACAGTGGCTGGAATGGAGACTCAGCTACTGCATGATGCTTGTTACAGTAGAAAACACTATCTGTTAAACTTAGAATAAAGTAAACAGAGCAGAATTTACAGTACCGTATAGAAGTACAAATTTAGTACAGGTGGTTTGTAAATCAGACTTAACCTTGGACTCTCTAATAGTGAAAGTGTTGAAAATATACACACATTAAGCAATTCTGTACTGAAAGTAGTGAACAGTGATTATTATAGTGAACTAAACTAATTTAACGGTGACACACATTTATTATTATTATTAATAGTAGTAGTAGTGGTAGTAGTAGTATTAGTATTATTATTTTTGTCTAGTTATTTTATAAACTTATTTTTGTGTTTTACTGAAGTGCTTGACTTTATGATTTAATACATTTATTTATTTTTTTATTTTAATTATTCAAAATATTTTTAAATAAAATAATATATATTTTTTAGTATTTTAAATAACTTTTATTAATTCTTGTTATTTATTTATTTATT
>JAPZEB010000017.1:2382794-2395135 GCA_029783705.1 Chaetodon striatus
AATTCAGACCTTTGTTTGGTTTGTAGAATGCACGCTATGTTGCGAACCAGTCTCATGGCATGTTGTGAATGAGCTCACGCTGCAGAAATCTCACTCTTAAGTCATTTAAATTGTAATGAGTCCCTAATTTTCTTCAGAGGAGTAAACAAACAGCCAGTGTAGTAAGAGTTTTGGAGTCGATTCCAATGCAGTTCACTTTTTTGGGGGTATTTTCTAACACCAAATTCTCGATTCTGGTGCATCGACCTGGCTCTTTCTGTCTTGACACTCATATCTGGAAATTTCTTGAAGCAATTTATGGAAATATTATAGATTAAAGACAAATGACTTGTAAGATGAAGATGTTTTGCATCTCAGTGTGCACAACAAACACGAAGAGAAACAAGACATTGCTTTTCTTTCTTTCTGTACTCTTCACATTTTTTGAAGGTTTTAACCTGACAGCAGAAATATTCTCTATCACTCCTTCTTTCTTTCTTTCTTTCTTTCTTCCGTATCTCCCTCTTGTATTCCCTCCAGTGGCCGGTGGATTCAGAGGGAAGGCTCTCGAGAAGAAAGCAGTCGAGTGGTTGTTAGAAGCGTAGAGGATCCAGGGCCCAAGGCAACTAATCAACGTATTACTTGTGTCACACCAACTTAAATCAACTTTTCTTGAAGCCCGTAGATATTCCTCCGTCGTCTTTGAATGTCGTCCTGCGAGACCCGTAAAATATTCAAACTATTTCAGTTACCTGCTGTTTTAGTAGGTATAAAGCAGAGGAAAGTAGCAAGTTTGTCTTTCATGTGTTTCTGACGGACTGTCACTCGCTCAGTGGCACAAATGTTCGTATATGAGGCGCGGCGGACACGACTTTTCATCACCGTTAATCAAAATGAATAAACATGCATAATTGCACAGAGCGGGGAGAAGTTAGGGAAATTCAGAGGGAATTTTCAATGCCCTATGAAGTATTAAAACGAAGCTTGGCCTCATTTTTTTTCTATTTTTTTTCACCTAACCCTACTTCCCCACCTAGCTCTCTGCCGACTGCACTGACATGTATATCTCTGGTTTTCATCACATGTGCGTTTCTCAAACACACAAACCATTAGGACAAAATATTTACTTTTTCACAGACGCATTCCCGTACTTCTCCCTAACTTTGATATTCCCTTTGATTTCCAGCATCCCCCTCCCTCCCCTTTTAGACATGTAGAAGTTTAAGAAATCTGTGGGTTTGATGTGATTTTTCCCGCCTTTGTACATCATAGGCAAACATGAAAAAAAAAGTGCGTTAACAGACAGGCAACGAGCTCAGGCAACAGTGGGGAGCTAAGATTGACATGTTTTTTTATTTTGACAGCGCTCACCCTCCCTGCCCTTGGTTTATGATCATAAATAGTGCATGCTGCTTATTAGGAGGCTGCTGCCACGTTCCCAGCTAGCGAGTGTGTTGCTCGCCGGTGTTAGCAGACAATTTGCCAGTACACATGTGAGACATTATTAGCGTTTCCCTTTCATCCTGCGCCTCACTCTCCGCTCTGTCTCTTTTTTCCCCAGTCCTGTGCCATCCATGCAAAGCACTCTGGGATAGGTTGTACTCACCGATTCTGCACGCTGCTCGTCATGCAGCTAAATTTGATGGGAAAAGCGCATAATTTGCCTCTTCTTAGATTAAATCTAACTAATGTGATTATGTGGCACAGACACAGGAGTATATGCGAGCACACAAAAGCCGGTATGATGACAGAATTTCAAGATGTTTCACGTAGCTAAGAGGAAAAAAAAGAAAGGCCGGTGCTTTTAATGCTGCATGGAGCAACATCTGGCTCCAATTACCCACTGTGAGGTAGGTGCTCTATTATAAAAGGAAACTCAAAGGATTTCCTCTCTAAAAATACACGTTATCCCTTAATTCCTGCCTAAATTACCACTTAAGCAAGGCCTGTAATTCATAAACCCCGGTAGTCCAGGTCTGTGTCCATGCTGGCTGCAGGAAAAACTAAACTCTGTGTCACCTTGACCGTGGAGGTAGCCGTCCTCAGAGAGCAGTGGCAGAGAGTGACATGGGCAGGGCAAAGCGACTCAGAGAAAGAGATTAGTGGCGTGGTCGCACCTCTCTTCCCCTCAGATAGCGCCCCGCTGGAGTGGTGAGAGAGGTGAGGAGGGACATAATGGCCGATGGACCCCCTCTAAAAGGATGTTTTGCGAGAGGTGGGAGAGGAGGTGGGGATGGTGCGAGGGCTCCGGGGTCTCGGGGGATAGATTTGCAAGTGGAGATAGTCCGATTCACCTCTCCCTGACACTGACGCCAGGGGCCCGGGGCGAGCAGTCAGCGTGTGGTCAAGGCAAGTCCGACCCCAACCCCCAGCCTCCAAACACATACTGTCTCTCAGAAACACACACACGGAGAAAGTACAGGTCCGGGCAGAGAGGTAATTTGATGCTAGGTTCTCTCCTGAGGCTCGCTGTTGTGGTGCGAGTGCTGGTGTCACTGGGTCAGAGCTGAAGTTTTCCACTGAAGCTTTCAGAGTCGATTAACGGGGAACGGTGGCCTGCTCGCTGCGGTGCGGTCACAGGCAGGGGACAACTCTTAAGTACAGGATTAAAAGCCTAAGCTAAAAGCACACACTGCACAAAAGGTAAAGTGTTTTCCACAATGGCCAAATGATAAACTTCAGAACCTTCCAAAACGGTGCCGTGGCCTCGTCCCAACTTTAGATGTGATTCAGCGACATTTAAGGTGAAATCATGGTTTCATACAACTTATTTTCATAGTTCAGTCTTATCAGTAACTTCCTGCTTCAACTTGACCTACCATACTTACACAGCTTCCAGTTTTGCTCCCAAATACAGTCCAGTCACCTGAAGCAAATGTATGCATCGCTTATTTCTGCAAATAATGAATACATTACATTTGTATATTCATTCTTGTCATGTCTCTAAAATGATGTAGTATATTTGTTTTAGTGACTTTTTTGGTGTAATGAGTCAGCAATGTTTCTCACATTTAAATCAGCGTATGTGGGTGTTTTTAGTGAATCATGGCTTTGTTTTTGATGGCTTTGTAGTCACCAAATATGGGCATTTATGAGCAACTTGGGGCAAAAGTTCCAGTGGCTTAGTAGTCACCAAACATGGATAGGTTTTGGCCAACCGCGGCTGTGTTTTAGCAGATTTGTAGCCACCAAACATGGGTGTTTTTTAGACAATAGTCGCAATGTTCCCAGTGTTTGTTTAGCCAACGGACATGGGTTTTTCAGAGCAACCTGTGGCTGTGATCCCGGTGGCTTGGCAGTCACCAAACATGGGTGCTTTTTAAAAACTGGTGGCTGTAATGCCAGTAGCTTTTTTGGCTATGAAACATGGGTGTTTTTTGGTCAACTGTGGCTGTGCTACCCTCGGCTTTTTAGTCATCAAACATGGGTGTTTTTAGCCGACCATGACTGTGTTTCCAGTGGATTTTTAGCCACCAGATACAAGCGTTTTTTTAGCCAAATGTGGCTGTGTTTCCAGGGTTTTTTCTTCGTCACCAAATAAGGGTTTTTTAGCTACCGGTGGCTGTGATTCCAGCGGATTTTTAGCCAGCAAACGGGTGTTTTTAGGCCAATTGTGGCTGTGTTTCCAGCGGATTTTTGCCATCAAACATGGATGTTTTTTAGCCAAATGCGTCTGTGTTTCCAGTGTTTTTTTAGCTATCAAAGATGGGTATTTTTAGCCAGCTGTGGCTGTTTTTCCAGCGGATTTTTAGCCACCAAATATGGGAGTTTTTTAACATCCTGTGGCCGTGATTCCAGCGGCCTTTTGTTTTTTAGTGTCCTGTTGCTTTTGTAAATAGTAATATTGATATAGGGAGAGTCAGATAAAAAGCAGTTGTTTTTCACAGAGACATTAATGTTTCATGTTGAAATAGTGTCAGGAAAAGCGGATAATTTTTACAGAGATATTGCCGCTTTACCAGCAAGCATTGTGCCCGCAAAGCCAGGTGGTTTAAGTCAAAGCATGATCTTGTCCTAACCCTAACCAAGTGTTTTTGTGCCTAAACACAGCACTATTGAAACATAAAGTTTCAATGTAGTTTCACTGTATCTGACACACAAGAACACATCTGTGGTTTTCTGGTGATTGGGTTGCCAAATAAAGTGCTTTAGATAACCTTCGGGCTTGTTTCCAACCTGCATGTTTGTCTGACTGCTTGTGTTTCTTGCCCCAATGTTGCTATGTTTCTTGATCTCAGGCAAAACAATTTGGTGGATACACTGTTATCATAACTAATAAATGATGGCCAGTATAACACCCAAATTGCGATTAATGAGAAATGTCCTTTAGTGATGGTTAAATTTATCAAAACAGCTCAGAGGCATCTTCCCGTTAAACCAAATCAAAAACATGTATAGCCAGCTGAGTACATTCTGAACTGGGCCACAACTAAAAATCATAAATGAAGCAGGATAATATGTCCTGCCAGAATTATTTCATACAAGCTTGAGATGTAAAATATGTCACAATGTACACTATTAATATACATTTGAGGATATTTTGCTGCTAATAATGAAATCTAAAACCTACAATAATATCGTGCATTAAAATGAAAGAGTTTAGGAAAGAATTGGAGAAGTTTATCAAGCCCAAATAGCAGTGTAATGTATATTTACCCACAGCTCACATGAATAAGTGTTTTATATATGTAACATGTATTTATAATCCATAGTAATCTGTCACTTGGTGTCAGTGCTTATATAAAGTTCAATATGAAACACTTGGCTCCCTGAGCAACACAGACAGCGGGTGAGATAACTTATTTTCCTTGAATAACTATATTTCTCAGAGGGAGGAAAATTAAGCGTAACCCTCAAACGCTGCTCCTTGCCTGGACTCATTTTTTAAAACCAGAAAGTGTCGAAGGCTCCGTTAACATTTTTCCGACCTGGAATTTTACCGACCCAGGAGTCCTGACTGAGCAGGTATTGGCACACCACAGTCTGATTTCACAAGGTTTCGGGTGTATTTTTAATTTGTGGAAACATCAGTCTCAACCTATAGTCCAGCAACCACGAGGGAACATCGTCTCCAGCAATCTGCCCAAACCCTGTTATTAAGTGGTAATTCAAACAACTCATTTATTTCATCAGGAACTGCCCAGAAAACACCAGATTCTTGGAGTATCTGTTCTTCAAGGAGGATTTCTTTCAGGGTTACACAACCTGCATCTAAGCTCAGAGTGCTTTATGACACATCTGATGAAATAAGAGTTCTTTATCTGATATGGTAAGCCATTGTAAAAGTATCAAATGTTAGGGTTCACTCCAAGATCGGGCACAATTTTTTCCTCTTACAAAGTATGACGGATCCAAAACATACCTAAGCAGTAGCCAAAACCATTTAGGAGCCAATTTCCCTGCCAGCAATATGTAGTAACCCAAAGTACATAGTTCAGATATTGCTTCAAAAATGTTGAGTAACTGACTCATGATCCTTTTTTTCCTCAGCAGAAAATCACTTTACTTGCCTGCATAGGAACATACAAGAAAATTTATTCCACTTTGTATTTCTTAATCCCCCCTTTTGGTTTCACTGTGGACTGACCCATGTCGCCACAATGCTTTTGAGTCACTGTGACTGTTGGGCCTTTTTTTCAAAGCAGGGTTTTCTGGATTATCCTGCTAACTTGGCTGTGTGATACCTGGAGCAGGTCTTTTTACATCCATCCAGATCATAGCTGGATAAACCTTTTGGACTTGGGGTAAAACTTTGCTGTTAAGCCCCTTTTTTATTTGACTCACTGGATATAGGCTGTGACTATGAACTTGCCATTGGTCGGCTATTTATGCCAGAATTTTTCCGCCCGCCTTGCATCTGCATGTTTTTGTTTCAAAACAACAACCTTCAATCTAACAGCTTTTATTCATTCATTCATTTCCGAAACTGCTTATCATGTCAGGCGTTGCAGGGGGGCGGAGCCTTTTCCAGCAGACATTGGGCAAGAGGCGGGTTACAGTTCACCGAAATATCACGGGGCTGTCTTATAGAGACAGACAACCATTCACGCTCACATTCACACCTACGGCCAACTTCGCGTCACCAATTAACCTGCATGTCTTTGGAATGTGTGAGGAAGCCGGAGTACCCAAAGGAAACCTACGCTGAACTCTGCACAGAAGGGCTCCCCCACCCCGGGTTAGAACCTGGACCCCTCTTGCTGTGAGGCGGCAACGCTATGTCAATGAAAATGGCAAGTTTTGGTAAAGATTTGGATCGTGCAAGGAGACATGCCTGCTTTGTTCTTTTGTTGTAAAGATCGACATCGCACCTTGAAAAGCTAAGACTCCATCTCGCAGGAATATCACTGGGAACATTGTTCGGCTTTGTGAAATGGACAGCTGGGGAATTGACCCGGTCCACTTTACGTGATCACCCCTGACATCATCATAATGATATTCTGCAAGAGCCACGAATAGCCAGCAAATTGTCATTGGCTTTAATGGGTCCAGTGCGCTCCTCCAGAACTTAAGTATAGTCAAGCTTCACCTGTAGGGCACCAATTATCAATTTATGTTGGTCCATTTTATCAGTAAAAGTTAAACCATACAGTCAACAGACATTTGTATCTGTTTTTTATGTTCTGTTTTCATTTGTGGAAAATTAGCCATTGTAATGACAGTGCTCGCCTCCCCACGTGGAAATGATCCACCAAACAATTTTCCCCTGACACCATCGTAGTATCCTGGGTTTAGTGCTGCCCAAGACAAATTTGATTGGTTGAATGATATACAAACAAGCTGGAGCATTTTTGCCCTCTATAGCAGAGCAGACCTTTCTCTCGTGCTGATGCAGCGCTGGGGAGATAGTTTTGGCAATGTGAGACAAGGCCCCTTCTGATCCACCTCTGCCCACTCTCCTGGGCTTTTTGGGCTCAGTGGCAGTCTGGGTCAGTTGCTTCCTTTCTCAGCGGTAAAGCGGCTAAGCCCTGGTTACATTCTCGGTGTCACAGAAGAGGTTTACCTTCGCCAGGTTAATATTGTAATATTGTTTCTTGGATAAACCCCTGATCTTGATTTCTTGCACTTTTGATTACCAAACAAAACTGCTGTTGTATCCTTCCACAAAGCTGACCACTGTGAAGTCCTCAGGTTCCTGAAGGCAATCCAAATGTCTGCTTCAAAAACAAGATGCAAGTGTTTGTTTACTGTCAGAGCTCCTGAGTTAAATTAAAACCTGAACAGCGAGGTTTGGTCGACTAAATCAGTATCATCTTTTAAATCACTTCTGAATCTCTCTTTAATAGACTCGCTTTTATGTGGTGATGTTTTATTAATTTTTCCTGATGCCCGTCTTTTTATGTCATGCTTTTATGTTTCTCGTTTTGCTTTTATGTTTCTTGTTTTGCTCACATTACTCTTTCATAAAGTCTCACTTTTTTACTACTGGTTTGCTGAAGTGTGTTGTGCTCCATCTTGAATCCAACTGGGATTCTTCAGAAAAATCACAGCTTATCCTTCCAAATACTTACACAAATAAATGTACAGCTTTTTCTTTACTACAAGTACCTAGAGTCATAGGTTTAAATTGAATGTATTGTTAATTTTGAAAGTAAAAAGTATGAAGATTTAACATAAAAATGCTTCGTAGAAACCGATGCATTTGTAATTTTACGCTCCGAAAAGAACATATTATTCATAATGAGTGCTACTCAAGTATAATATTGCTATGATTTGGTGGAGTAAAAGTTTAAATTGAGAACTTTAAATAAAGTTTCCATGTAATCACAGTATTTCTGCTCTTTCTCAAAGGATTAAAGTGCTGTGTCTGTCATTGTACAATTCTAATTTGATTCAACTGTGTAACATTTAAGAAATTATTCTCTTTAATGTTAATGTGGGATGTATGCCGCATGAATACAGAAAGAAGGGCCTTTACAATGACGACCAGTTTAGCATCAGAATTGCTGCAATTCTACTTTCCTGTTAAGTTTTATTCAGCCAGTATTAAAGCTCAATCATAAACTAAACTTTCCAAAGCACTGCACAGACGAGCATTAACTTTCACGCTGATTAATCTTTGTGTTCACCTTTTGTAGTGAACACAGCGTGTCGCTGCATCTATGAAACACCACAAATGTGAGGAGATCCTTTTTAACAAGGAGAAAAGACAGCACAGGTCTCTGGGAGTCTTTTGGGGTAATTTAACACAAACACAGCGAGGGAAACAGACTATTTCTGAAGGTAGTCATCCATCAAACACTGAGGAGAATGTCCAGTTGGTGGCTCCAGCAGGCTTAGAATAGCCTTTTGTTCAAACACCTTTAATAATTAAACACCTACTCAGCCCCTCAGGCTTCACAAGATTGAAGACTTTCGCAGGGGGAAAAAAAAAATCCCCTTCTCTTCCCTGTGCTGTTGTAACCTGGAGAGCTTGGCGGAGATGAGGTGCGCCGTATCACCTAATGCCTTTTCCTTGTGCTGAGCAAAACCCCTCTGACTCCTTAAGTACACTCATAAAAGAGAAATACTTGAAATACATCTGTCTCTTGCTGTACACACATTTGTGACACTTTTTAGTGCAGTTTTTATTTCAAAACTACACTTAAGATATGGCACGGCATGCTCTCTGTGTGTGTTTGACAATATTTTGTGCCAGCAATCAGTATCTGGACATTTGACCTTTTTTTTGGTGCAATAAAGTCATCCAGCAGTCAGTCCAGCAATGGAAACATAAAGTGTCCAAGTCAAGCAGCTCTTCAGCACAGTGATGCACCTACTGAATGGCAGGAAAACACTGAATGAACAATGAACAATCATTTAAATTAAAAAGTAATATCTGGTTTTTCAGAGTGATTTCATCCCAATCCCAATACACCTTTTGCCCCTACCACCTTGCTGTTACCCCTCAGTTTTGCACGTAGACATTTTGGGAAAGGTGTGTGGGGTACAGTGTTAGAGCTACATGACCCTCTAAACAGAGATTTATGAGAGGCATATTTCAAACGAGTTATGAGAAATCATCAGCAAGATGGCTGCACAAGCAACAAAAGAAACTCTAAAATATATTTTCTTCAATAATAAAGATTTGAAAATTACAATAACCATTGTATTATTTTACTTTAATGTTGTCTCAGTGTACAAAAGTACTAGCTAATTAGCTACCATTTCATTGTTATTGGTGATTTGTGCATGACAGTCCTGCATTTTGCCATATTTTCATGTTGCTTTCCCCTCGTTTGATGGCATATGATGCCCACTGTTCCCCGTGTCACCATGGGTTTTCTCCAGGTACTCCAGCTTCCTCCCACAGTCCAAAGACATGCAGGTTAATTGGTGACTCTAAATTGTCCGTAGGTGTGAGCGTGAGTGTGAATGGTTGTCTGTCTCTATGTGTCAGCTCTGTGATAGTCCGGTGACCTGTCCAGGGTGAACCCCGCCTCTCACCCAATGTCAGCTGGGATAGGCCCCACCCTCCGTGACCCTCAAGAGGATAAGCAGTTACGGGAAAAAATGAATGAATATTTTTGTTTGATGAGTTGTTTAGATCGATTGATGTTGTGAAACATTGCATCCTGACAACCATAAGAGCCTGCCTGTGGCCCACATAGGAGAAATAAACTATGCAGTAGACGACATATTCCATGGATGGGTAAAGAGAACATATATGCCTGGCAACGCTCGTCTAATGTGTTTACGTAAACGCCATCAATGACGATGACAATGTCAATGATGTTTTAGGGTCTTGAGTGGTTGTCCCAATTCACAGAGGAAGTTTTTGACCACTACTTGTTGTAACTCCTCAAAGCATGGATGTATTAAGAGACCTGGATACATCATACAACAGCATCGGTGGCAGGGCCACGTTCATTCCTGTGAAAGTTGCTCATGAAGCCAAAAAAGCTCTTTTTATGTGGTATGAAATTACCTGGATGATCAGCTGTGTTTCCACATAATAGGGCCCATACAGGAGGAGCTCTAGAGACTTCTGGCCACCAAGCTGCTGATGTCCAGTTTAGCACACAACTAACTTGAATGGGGATAAAATAATTTAATCTTGCAGTTCTTTTAGACTTTCGAAATGCTATTAGACTGAAAGGATTAAATCTTGATAGTGGGACAGGTCATTTTTTGGGAGTTGTCAGGGTCAAAAAAATGTATCCACGGTTTTACAGATGTCTCTTTCCCAATGTAAGTCTACTGGAAACGTCTTTTTGTGGCCCAATAGTTTAAATGTTCGGTTCACTTCTTGGGGGCCGACTTCCAAGGGGGAGGGGTAAAAATATGAAATGGATTTGGGCCTTTGTCTATAGCTGTTTTGCAGGGTGAAAAGCCTCATAGACAAACAATAATGATGCCACTTTGCCACCAAGATAGAAAAACACCCCACTTTAGAGGCCAATGCAGCATTGTGCCCCCTGTGTTTCTTCTTAACTAACGTCTGTAACTCCGTGGGTTTCTTGCATCACCTGAGAAGTGTTTGTGGGATTTTGTTCCATGCTGTAAGATGAGGCTCCTTCTACTGCTGTACTGGATGGTAACATTTCATCACCTCGCCATCTGAAAGATAAAACAACCAACAATTAGTTAACATTCAGCAACAGTGGGGTGTCCTTGCGGCCTCTGGGTTTAAGGTACTATTAAAGTAACGTTCCTGGTCCTCGTCCTGCTGGGGACCTTTGTTGCATGTCGTTCTTCATCTCTCTTTCCCCTCAGTTCATGTCAGCCTTAATAAAGGCACAAAAAACTGTAAAAAAACAAACAAAAGAATGCATGCTGTTTCATAAGGCGAAGCAACTGCTGCTGCCAGTGTCTCTTGGGAGCAAAATAATAATTTTATCTGTGCTATTTTGTATCTCTGCATCACTCAGGTGAAGAATTGTTAGTCCAACCTCAGTAACATCCACTTAGTGACACCCATACATAAATATGTATTGGGAAAGTAGCTCAAGGATTGTTTGATTAAACATGCAGTTAGTTTGTGTATCAGCTGTGAACTGTCCTCGACGGGTCACGAGCTTTTGTAAGAGTGTAGTTTTGCTTCCTGCCACATTAAACACTCACTCCGTCCTGTCTCTGATCCCGTGGGACCAAATAATGACTAATGCATAAAAAAGGGGCTGCAGATATGCTGAGAACAAGCACCTGAGAGAGAACAGCTGTCTTGTAAAAGGTCAGTCTCCCACTGCTCCTCGGTCTCCCTCTCCATTTCCGGCCTCTCGGCCATCTCCCCTCTCCTTCCCACCCCCACCCGTTTGACTCCAAAGTCACGTACTTTGGCTTTTTTTCTCACACACATTGCTCTCACTCCCTTTGCGCTGCACCTAGAGGATTCTTGGCAGAGCCTGACCACCTTGTAATCCCATGTAGAAAAAAAAAAATGGAGTGGGTGGATAAATGTACTGCAGTCTGGTTTATAAAACTTCCCTGCGAGTGGATATATATGGGTCTCTTGAGGTGTTTGTTTTTCCCGAGTGTAGTGTAGCTATCATCGTTACGCACATGTGGACCCCCCCGACATGCACACACACACACAAACACACACTTCCACACGAGCTCTTCTAAACATTGACAAACAGTCTCGAAAAGGCAAAAAACAAACATAAATCGAATTGGTTACATTTGGGCTGTTTTGGGGAGAAATTTCTCATAACCCGCTCGACAAAAAGAGGCCGGTGCAATTTTGCAGACAAACAAACAATGTTTGGAGCGATCACTTTCAATAAATGCCCTACTCACATATTTGAGCGCTAATATTTATCATGAAATCGGCGCGGCCGCCAGACCAACTAAACAAATAGTGAGCTCCCACGTCTCTTATACCAACACACATGCAAAAACCATCAGTAAACACACACACTGACACTGACACTGTCATGTCACTGAAAGTACCCTCAAACTCTAAGTAAGGCAGAGGTGGTGCTGTGCAGCAGCCACACTTCAAGCTGAAAGATGCAACTTTCTCACAACAGCATGATAAATATGATGTGTTTAGGCGGACACCAGCCTTTTCCTTGAAGTGTTCCTTTCAATGTTACTGAGGACATTTTGAGGCGTCAACCTTTTCCTGTGGGCGGACCGTGTGGGCGTGGCTGGCAGGGAGCTTGTTCTGGTTATCAAGGTGATGCTAGCAAGAGCAATGGAAGAGAGAGGGAAGGACAGAATGCATAGGAATATACAGTACATGTAATATTCACTGTATGTGTACACATAAAAGTGTGTGAACACTTGGACATTACAACCATCTGTAATCTCCAAAACTGTCAGTGTATACTTTGACCTTGGAACATCATTGGCAATTAAAGTCTTCTGAAGTACTTTATATTTGATTTTCTGGGATCGTAATTTGTTGACTATGTTTACATGCACAAAATATTCAGTTT
>JAPZEB010000017.1:2404818-2424489 GCA_029783705.1 Chaetodon striatus
CTGGTTTTGTTTCATCACTGTAGCCAGTATCTCACTATCACTATCCTCATTCAGAGTTTAAGAAGCTACAAATTATACTCAGCCACAAAATAAGTCTGAAAAGCTGCAAATCAGAACAGAAGTACAGAAAGTTGTTGCATAGTGATGATACACCATCTCAACTAGTTGCATTAGTGTGAACCAGCAGGTCTTTAGAACGTTGCTTATTTCAACTCGTCTTGTTGCGAATTTTTGGTCTGAACTGGGCTAAAGAAACTTGTCATCAATTTACTGCTAAGAATGTAAACAAAAACTTTATGTATTTCTTATAAATTTTAGAACAGCATTACAAACTCATTAACTAGGTCTTAATAACTATTATTATGTTTTTGTTAAACCTTTACAAGGCGTTTTCAGTTGGCAAATAAAACTTAAAAAATAAAAGAGTAAAAATTAAAAAGTAGAAATTAATGGATGCATATTAGGTGAATATTAATGTATGATATGTAAAATCAAAATAAATTTTACTGAGAAACATTTTGGTGCACAAATTTGTAATTGAAAAAAGAACAGTAATGAATCATATCAATATATAATACAAACATTTCACATAAAGAAAAAATTAAAATACAAGAAAAAGGAAAAATGCCAGAACAATTTCTGGATTCAAATATAACTGCATAAAGTATGCATGAGAGTGTGTGGCCCTTTTCTTCTTCCTACAGAAGAAAGAGTCACACATTCAGAAACAGTTTAATTTTCAAACAACATCAGATAACAAAAACTTAAACATGTTGTGCTAAAAATAAAATGAATTCAAAACATCTGAGATCAGTTTTCACACTTTGTACAGGCACTCTCCCCGAGGCCCACACAATCTGCATAAACCTGTTGGATGTGTTTTTTTTTTCAGTTACAATTACTTTAAACAAAGACTAATCACTGGACAAATGAGTGACTGTACCACCAAGTCCAATTACTGGAAAAAATGGCTGCTTTGTGCCATTCACTGATTACATCAATAAGATTCTCCTCGGTAGGGGCCATCATTACATCAGTTTGAGCAGTAATTTTACTCATTTATATGGATTTCATAATGTAATATTCCCGGCAAAGTAAACATTTAGATATGTGGGGAGCAAAAACAAACGCATGCATATGAAAGTAAAGAAAATATGAAGTTTCTCACAGAACCAAATTGGCAATCACCATCCTTCTACCCCATGGTCATAATGAAATTGCGTTAGCAGTGGTTGAAATAAATGACATAATTCTATGTACACACAATTAAAGGAGAAAGCTACAATCGCACATTCAGCTCAGAGTTAGTTTATGATAGCACAAAGCAAAACCAAACCTATAAATAATGAATACGTCCATAATTATTCTGTCTCAGATTTGCATAATTATTGTTTTTTTTTTTCTTCTTGGAAGCATCTGTTAACATTGCAATCCTTTCTTTGTTTCAAAGACGACCGTCATACCTACCCGGAAAAGTACACACATGAATGGGAATAAATTGGCATTATAAGGAAATTCTCTTCATTTATAATTAATAGGGTGGTCACAGTGACACAATGATATTGCTGCAAATGCACCACTATTACTCTAAATGAGTATTTCTCTTGCATTGGTAATGCTCAGCAGCAGCAGATACCAGGCTTTGCATTATTTTTGCAAGAATACTTGAATTCTTTTTTCTCATATGAAACACGGAGGCTTTCAACAAGGTGTGCGACTGATGTAACCTGATAACTGATGGCAGCGGTTCTTACTTTAAGGCTTTACGGTTAATTGCAGAATTAGTTAAGTCTGATGTTTCCAGTGATACAACCCAGAGAAAAGGAGCAAAGTGATGCTCTTGAGCAGCCTTTTTTCCTGGAAATTACCTTTTTTGTAACGCTAATTTGAAACAGCAGATATGTTTTGAGGGAAATGTATGACCGAGCCATGGGTCAGGATTTTTAAAACCCATGCCGGCCTGTTTTGAGAGCCACCCCGCCCTGCCAACCCCTGAACATATACATTCATCAATGATCCAAACCCAAACCACAAACCAAAGCTGAACATTTCTGATAATGACCTACTTACTGTTGGTTGTGTTGTGCGTCATTTCCAGTAATTATCACAATATAAAACTGTATTTAAAAGCGTACAGCAAGTGCCCACTCATTATTTAAGTGGTTACGTCTTATGCCATGATCTCGAGTGCATAGCTGATAGGTACAGTAGTTCATTTACATCAATGATTCCCAACTGCTCCAGTCATGGGGTCCAGATTTCTCCTTAGCCATTTGTTCAAGGTCCACACAGTTTAACGTCTTCAGCAGAGCCACCCCAGACCCAGGACCCACTTTTGGACCGGTACTTAGAAGCTTACTTGTTGTTATTACATGGTGTTTACTAGACATTATGACCATAGTGATTTAAATATGTCTGGGCCAGATTTTCCTGATCAAACGACAAACAATGAATAATCTGAGCGCAACAGCGCCGATGATAAAGCTGTCAGTCTTGTGAGACAGACAGAGAGAGCGGAAAAGAGGGTGGAAAGTAAATGATTTCTGTTTCTGTAAGTTATTAATAACTTACTCAGAATGCACTCGCCCCAAACCTACAACATTTTCTAACAAGCTTACCCAAACCACCCAACCTTCGGGTCGACTCGCAGGACCCATGGGCTCGGGGTTGACTTGCGCATCACTACCAAGAGAATTACATTTTCTATTAACGTAATAAAGAAAATGTATCAGATTGACACATCTGGCAAGTCGTAAAATCTTGATACTGAACATATTAGCATATTAGCCATTTTCCATCAAACTAAGCAACCTTGCATTATACTTCCGCTCTTAGTAACTTGAGAATTATGCCTTTATTTAACTTTAACCAAAGACGTTTGTTGCCTTAACCTAAGACCTAAGGTCAGATGAGACTCGGGAAACACAATAACAGCTACGGCAGCAAGGTGGTGCTTGTGTTTTATGCGTGTTGCAGCTTGAGTGATTTACGACTGAAGCTACTGTTGCGAGAGGCGCAGGGCGAGACTTATACGTAAGGACTCTACAACAGCGGTATCTTGTCTTGTGCAGAGGCAACAGAGTCAGCTTAGCAGGGAAATTAAAACATACCAGCATGTGCCCAGAAACAGGGCCCCTGAGTTGACTGAGATTCCGGCAGGTTAGGAACAGCCAGTGGCTTGAAAGTCCGGTGGCTGGCGGCCTCACAGGCAGTGCGATTGTGATGAGTAGGTCACAGACTGATGTGATCTCAGCGGGTTTGTTAAAACCGCTGGTTAAAATAAAGAAAGAAACGCTAATATAGTCCAGATGATTTACACTTAGGAGACAAAGCTTGATTTGATTTAATGAGACAGTCGTGTGGCAGCAAACCCGGAGTTCTGGTGTCAAGGTCCTGCACTTCAGTGCCCGCCATCCTCCCCAACCACCTCTCATGCAAAGCCTTTTTAGTACATGAATGTAGTGTTTTATTGTCTCTGAATGTAATCCAGGTAGCAATTATGTTGCCACAACAACTTAATTAAGAAAGCAGTTAAGTAACATACAAATATAATATCTAGAAGACGGGGTTGCGTCTGAGAAGCTGAAACCAGGGAATGTTTGATATATTTGCTTGATAAAAGACTTGGATTGCTTATGATTAATATCTGTTGATCAACTAATCACCTCAGAGAACCATAAGAGAACCCTTTTCCAAGTAGGTGTCACCCTGCTCACATGTAATTTAAGATCAGAACTCCTCATTACTCTTTTGTACCTTCTATTTGACCAGTGTTTGTTGAATGAGCCTGGCTGGCAGCCAAAGTGGCCTGTTAGCTGCTCTCCACCGACCCTCGAGCTGTGTATAACCAAAGGAAACATTAGCCAGGTGACTTATCATGGAAGTCTGTGGCTGACCTTTTAATGCGCCTGTCATTGATTGCATAGCGTGGTACACTCTGTCCATCCCAAGGTGATAGATTATTCAATTAACTATTGACCTTTCCCGCAGACTCATTTGTCGATGGAAATGCTTTTATGACAGCAGTGCATTTAGGAACCAAAGGATGCTGAGTTTTGATTTTAGGATTTACTGTGTGCGTTATGATTTCCCCCCGTCTCTCCTCCACTCTCTCTCATGTTGACTTTTTGATTTACATTGTTATAATATGAAGTTTGGCTCTGGTGTTGCTCTTGTGGTGGATGGCAACTGTCGCCGTACAAGGAGAAGCTTTTCCATGGCTTGGCAGGCCGGCGCTGGCGGCTGGATTTATCCTACCTACTTGTCTTTTACTCAGACATATTTCATGACCCAATGCAGCTCGTTAATGTAGCCGTGAGCTATTTGTTGAAGTCGAGAGATGTGCATTTGTATTTGTCGCTGCTTCAGAAAGGAGTAGCCATGAATCAGCACCTATGAGGTGCCCATTTGGCACTGCGAGTGTTGTCTTCGTCTCAGTGGTCTGCTGTGGCAGAGATTACTCACTGGTATCAGAAAACAGACCCAGATGACGGCATTCTTTGTTGTTTTTTTCTCATCCAGCTGGTGTATGGCATTGTCAGAAACCTGCAGTCAGGGACAAAAACCCCACAGGATGCAGGCTCTGTATTTATTTTACAGGCCCTCTTTAAAGGGAGATTCCAGAGCAATGGGAAAATTTGATTAAAAAAACAAAGTAACATGGAAGAAGTTACCATTTGGGATCAATGCAAAGCGTTTTGCGACATCTGTTCAGTACTATTACCCAACTCAACTGCCCAGCATATTAGCCACCTGCTTTTCAGTGGGATGTGACTCTTTGGGCCAGAAATGAGTCAGGCAACTTTCTGGGCAACATTCCAGGGCAACGCACCTTCCTGCTCAGGACTTCAAAGACCTGAAGTGAGAAACTTGGTAATATACAGCAAAATTTGTAAATTAGCAGTCTGTTGTGTATCTGTTTGCGAGTTCTTTATTACCACATCTCTGTCATCTAAGGTACAACACATTCCACTTGTAATTAAAATGTTTTTTAGACATGATTTGACTATTAAGGATAATTTCCGAGCAACATGACAGGTCAACATATCTGCCAGCATCAACAGCAAATGGCAGAAATATAGAGCAGGAATGATCTGAGCGTGAGGTTGCCATGGTATCAATGCATCTTGTGTTGAGACATCTGTTGGGGTAATGTCGCCCTACAGTGTTGCCCAAAAAGTTGTTCAGTCTCACACTAGACTTTCATCCTCTTTCTGGCAAAAACCTTTTCTAGTTTAATGTCTTTTAATTGCTGTTTGATCAGGAATGTAGCAGGCAGTATTTGTTTGCATATTTGTTTTGTCTTTGTTTTGACTCTAAGACTAGATCTGTCTTTATCAGAAGGGTTTTATTGGGTTGCTAATTGGGGATGTCAGTGGTCATCTGTTGATCGGTTAGAAGCCAGTATAAGCTTGCAGCGCCGCTCATCCGGCAATTTGCCTACCACTTGTTATGCCATCCAGTTGCCCCAAGATCACCCTGGTGAGCAAACAACTTAATTTTGAGCCACAAACCCCCTTGCATTGGTAAATACTGTTAGCTCAATAATCAGCATTAGCTTTGTCAGCACAGCTAGTGGTGCTAACATAGTTAACAGTGCCAAAGGGGTTCTGCAACTTAAATGAAGCTCACTGGCATGATCTTGTGGGGGATCTGAGGCTGGCAACCATGGCTAACATTAGCTAACCAGTGGAGACCAGAGGGTGAGCAGTGGGCACTATGTTTCCATATGTTAACACGGCTAGCCAGCTGTCTGTCAGTAAAGCCGACAGAAAAACAAAAGCAATACATTAATGACATATTATATTACATATTAAGATTCCCAGCAACTTTTACACTCTGGGTGGGTCTGTCTGTTGTTGACATTCAGGGACAGCTTATCAGTTTGTGTCATTGTGTCTCTCCAAAAAACACAGGAAATATACAGTTTACATTCATTTGATGCATACAGTTTTTTTGTTTGTTTGGTTTTTTTTTGTTTTTATTAAAGGTACGTCAGTGAAACACCGTATATTACATTACTTTCACTGTGCAACAAAAGCACATTATTAGGTGTAGAAGCAAACCCTGGTCTCCTGGATGAAAGTCCTGTGTTGTTGGACCCTTCCACCACCCCTCCCAAATGCCACAGGCATTATTAACTGACACCGCCAGACAAAGGATGCCTATTTTTCACTGGTGTCTGATGCACATGAATTTGTATTTTTTTTATTAAAAATTAGCAGTCACTGGGGAATGCATGTCTGACTATCAGTCGCAAAATTAACCAAAACTGACACCTCTAGCACCAACACATTAATTCGAGCTCAAAAGGGCCCAAAAAGATAGCTTAAGGAAATGTGTGTTAAAGAACCCATGCAGGGATTTTACTTGACTAAACTGTAACATCACGCTTTCCTATAGTGGTGTGAATCAGCCATGTTCAGGCGTGCGCTATCAAGGCCTGACAGCCTTTCGGTTTTCCTCTCAACCCAAAGATTTCTAGGCTCTTCCTCTGGTAGAAGGTGTGCTAATCATTAAAATCAGCTGCTGTAGTGTTGAGTTGAATTGAAAAGCTGCAGACACAGTCTCCACTCCCACTGTTCTCTCCTCCCAGGCAGCCAGACCCCACCCATCTGCCACTGCACGCAGGTTAAAACAAACGGTACGAGTTAGCTGCAAATCCTCCTTGCCTCAGGTTAAACACCCAGTCGTGACTTGATGCTGCATGACATGTCTAGCCAGCGCCAGTTTAAGGACCCACCTCCTCCTCCTCCTCTGCCCGTACTCATTGTTGTTAAAGAGGATGTGACAAAGAGCGATATCGGTAGAATGAATATTTAATACGCCCTCCCCCTGACTTATTCATGTTCCCCGGGCGTATCTGCCTCGCACATCCCTGCTCTCTACCTGTCACATTCCCTCTCGCCCAAGAAGCATGGAGTCATCATGGCCAAGTAATAACTTTACTTTCAGCCAGGGAAGTAGTAGAGAGGAGACGTCTTGATCAAGTAATCCTTTAGAAATGATGTAGGCTTGTGGAGAGGCGATAGATATCTGTTATCCGGTACACCTCTTAAATATCATCCTCCCCTTTAACAGTTTTGACAGGAACTGCTTTCCCCCTTGTCAGAGCCAATTGGTTGAGGGATCGAGGGATTGAACATCTACGGGAGGACAGGAATACCGCAATTACCGACAAAGGAGGGGAGGGGGGTATCTGTTAGTGATGTTTGATGTGATTTATCCGACAGCGCCGGGAGTGCATTTAAACGGGGCCCAGTGACACCATGACATTGACGGAGTCGTGTTATCAATTGGACTCCTCGGAGCACGAGTGGCTGAGAAAGCTGCTGTCAGCATCTGAGTGACGGTTCATCATAACTACCTCATTTGACTGCCCCCCCTCTCTTCCTGTTGAGAAAAGAGGAGAAGGAGAGAAGGAAGAGGAGACAGATCTGAAGAGGGAGAGGCTGATAAATCACCTCAGCTTAGAGAGAATCAGGCTTCTACTCAACTCAAATCACTCGCTGGAGGAGTCTCTGCTGCCAGATCTCTGCCTGTTCACAACTCCCACAATCTGAGAACCTGTAGAATACTTTGCTTTTAAGTAGAATATTTCATTTCTGAACTTAAATGAGCACTTTTTTCCAGGAGCTGAGGGTGATTTCACACTTTGAAGGCCTAACTGCTGACAGATGAGAGCTGTTTTAGAAGCTTAGCAGACTCAATTGCCTTACATAACTTTCTGTACACTTTAAACCAAAATGGCATTAAACAGTACTCAAAAGTCTTTCTTTGCCTTGTAATCATAGGGGGACCATTTTT
This sequence comes from Chaetodon striatus, assembly GCA_029783705.1. Lineage (NCBI taxonomy): Eukaryota > Metazoa > Chordata > Actinopteri > Chaetodontiformes > Chaetodontidae > Chaetodon > Chaetodon striatus. The sequence continues at coordinate 2,412,625 of JAPZEB010000017.1, forward strand.
GTTGCTATATGGCACCCATCTTTTGAAGGTGCTGTACAACACCTTTAGATCATATAGCACTTTAGTATTTTGACATTTTTGAGCCTAGGGGCCCTTAAATGATGCCAGATAATACCAAGAGTGAGCCAGTATGCTTCTAAATGACACTTTCACTTAAAATATGAATGATTATTAATAATTTCTTATGAAATATTGGCTTAAAAGGTTAAAAATCCCATCCTGAATGCTTGCTGAAAAACATAACTGTATCAAACCTTGAATATTTTGGGCTAAAAGGATGAGAGCCACAGCTTTAACAGTGTTTGCAGGCTGTTTTAATGTGGTGTTTATCATCTTTTCCCAATCAACTCAATTAAACTAAGGTAAAGAACCAATAGAGAACCTCTAAAGAACAATAAAAGGTTCTCTACTAGTTCTTTAACTTAACGTGATTTAGTTTACTGGGGACAGAATCAGTACCGAACCTTTAAAGACCCATTCAGGGGCTTTAAAAGTTTTTTGTGTGGCAGCTGTGCCAAAGAGCAACTGACAAATCAAAATTTTCTGTGTGTATGTACAACATTTCTTGAAGTTATTCTTTATATTCTGCCTCAATTAGGAATATTTCTGGAAGGAATGGTGCATTGCTAGCTTCGACATGTTTGTAGCACTGCATGCCAGCCCTACACCAAATGACTTCTCAAGCAATTTCCCCATCACAGACAGATATGTGTCAAACAATGTCAGAATCAAACCATGAGAGTTTTACCTGAGTTGGTGCGTGCTCCCATGATCTCAATCGTTTGGTGTACAGTGGTCCGACAAAATCAAACATGTTTAATACTATAAGTTATTAGTTTTGTCTCAAACAGTGAAGTTCAGTGACGTGAACATTGTCAACAACCAGTAGATGCATTCTCTTGGGGCAGCAGTAGCTCAGTCCATGAAGACTTGAGTTGGGAACTGAAAGGGTTGCCGGTTTAAGTCACCCTATGGACCACGTATGGAGCATAGACTCGTAGCTGGTAGCTCCTAGGCACTGCCAAGGTGCCCTTCAGCAAGGCACCGATCCCCCAAGTGCTCGGGGCATCGCTCCATTGAATGCATGTGTAGGTCCTGCTTGTGCATGCGTGTATTTTGGGCCTGTGTGTATATGACAACAGGGTTAAAATGTTGGATTTCCTCTTGGGCACCAAATAGGGATCAGCAAACCAGGTAGACAGTGAACACAGAGGGGAGGCTGGGTCGGCACAAGAACTTGAACAACACCCTTGTAGTTTGGAAAAGGAGGAGAACTGGTGGAGTTGAGGAGTGAGCAACGGTCTGTTTAATTCAGTATGTATCTGATCCCACAACCACCACTTTATTCAGCGAGAAATCTAGAATCTTAGAGTAGCTAACCAACAAAGGTTGGTAGTGAGTTGAGGTCACAAAATCTAAAATGAAAAGTTTGTACACAAATACAATTTATCTTTGTAGATCATATTGATGCCAAATCGACAAGAATACTGTCGACATATGACGCCTTCAATGTTGTGTTTGTCGAGTGATGTGTTTTTGCGGGCATGTAAGGAATCGTCAAAATATCATATATCTTAAAGCGAGTTTGGTGTAATGTTTTCTACCAGGAGCAGGATGGGAAATAATCTTATAAGGAGTCCGCTTGTAGTCTTGCAAATAGTGACTCTTTTAGTGTGTGATTAAACACTCACATTGTCTTTAGATGTGAGAAGATGTCAGATTTTAGTCTTTTTGAAGTCTATTCAAAGTGTTCTTGGCATTAGGGACGAAATCTTTCAGTCGCATTAGAATTAAAAAAATCCTGTCGGACCTCTTGTTCCTTTTTTTCTTCATACATGTAACTTCTGTGACTGGTTTTCGATATTAACAAGTGTTTTCACATCACACCAAAGATGGGAAACTGCAAAATCAAGCAAAACAAACCTATACACCCGATTGTTGTGTAAAGTCCTTAGTCACTGTGTTTATCATGTGCAGAGTTCCACAGAGAAAGAGAAACACCTACCTACAGTACAGTCATCGTCAGGCAACATCTGTGTTGTGCTCAATAATTCACAAATGTGAGACAGTGTTTCAGTGTAAGTTTTGAAAACAAGGATAGGTTGCACTTATCCCGACCCGGAGTCATGAGAAGGGTTATGGAGCCGCGTTAACAATGCATGAGAGCCGCATTTTGAATCCCCACCACCGTTCATGCATTTTTTAAGGAAAAATACTTTGCAGAGAGAGAGAGGGGTGGCTAGCTGTGTTTTGTCTAAAAATAAACCGCTATATATCTCTTTACTGTTGATCTGGCGTAGCCTCGTAAAACTGACACCAACGTGGGTGAGCTGGGAGCGAGGTAGAGCGAGTAACAACTCCTTGATGGATGCGATTATGACTTTGAGCCTCTGCCTCTGGTTTCTTTTCCTGCACTTCTCCAACATGCATTCAAGAGACAACAAATGCACAACATATATGTATTAGAATATTTGACATCTGTAGATTGAGTGCTTCAACTTTGACCTTTGACCCTCTTTGCTGTTAGATTCTTGTCAAGTTGCCAATGCAGGAGTTATAAGACTCTTGCGTGCATATGGTCAGAGCAGCTCTCATCAGCTAATGCTGAAAATAGAAATAAATTTTATGATTTCCCAACTTCTACTCAGAAATATATCTATTTACTTATCTGTACATACATTAGCTGCACATACAGGCCCAGACATACAGTCTGTACATGCAGATTGCTAAAGAAGGTAATCTAGAGTTTAGGGAGAAGCTGCAACGGAGGATGATGATGAAGTAAAGGGTAGCCTGAATGCCTGTGTCATTTGTGAGTCTGAGTACACGCTTGTTTAAAGTACACGTTTAAAGGAAAACTTCACCCACAAAATGATTGTTCTTATATCAGTTACTCATTGTGTGTTATGGTGGATTTGTAAAGAAAACTGTGTTTTAATGGACGCCTGCACAGTGAACAAAGAATCCAAAAAAGGCCAACATCCTTTATGAACTGAAGTCACTGGGGTCCACGTTTAACCACATCAAAACTGTATGAAAGCATCTGTTTACAAACTCTCTATTTATCCAGTCATATGCTCAGTGCTTCCCAAACACATTTATTTTTTCAAAACATTGCAGTATAAAACTATTGCCTACAACTAGTGCTATCTGACCATAGCCTGAGCAGGTACAAGCAGAGCTCAAATGCATGCTTGTGCCCGGGCACGCTACTCAGCTATCCATAAGACTATTTCAGTCGGGAGAAAAATATTTATCCACATGTGCATATAAGTACTGTATGAAAAAATGTGAAAAGTCTTTGGTGATTAGACCCCATTGTGATGTCATATATTCCAGGAGGGTGGTAAAGACGTAGTAGATTAGGGATCCCCCCCATGGAGTCTTGACGCTGGTGGTGGTAATGATGGTGATGAGATGAGATGAAGATGGAGCTTAGGATCTGCACGTGATGCACTGGACCTGGGCTCTGGATAAGGTGACTGGAGGTGAATGGGGTGGAGCAGGACGCGATAATTCTGCATAAAATGACAGCTGACAGGAGCAGAGATTAGATCGGATTTAAAGTTTGGCAGCAGCAGCGTGAATGGCTGAAGGAAATCCTGGCAAAGTTTGATTGGCTAATGAGGAGAAGGAATGCCCGTAGTCAGCTGATTGAATGAGACAGTGGGAGTGGGATAGAGAGAGAATTGTGAATGGATATAGCATAAAGAAAGTCTTCCTGATTGATACGCTGAGCTTCATTTGTACAGACGTGTTTCAAATCGTAATGTTTTAGACAAAAAGCAAATACTGCCCCCTTGTCAATTGACCCACGCTTCAAAATGTGATGCTCGGGGAACCCTCCTGCGTCAGTTTCTGACACTCAGGAACGTGTATCAGTGTACACTCGTCACATACCTTGTGTCTTTTTTCAAAATACATTTCACATGAAATTAGTCTTCTAATGTAAACTTGCAACCTAAGTAATACACTTTCTTTCCTGAAGGTGTATTCCCTTACGTTTAGGGAACAAAAGCATGTAGTGAACTTTAAAATACACATACTTGTTTGACTTTAAATAAGTATGTTTGTTACGGCACATGACTTACACCAAGTGTTTACTGTCGAGGACGCTTAAGTGACAGGAAACACCTTTTAATGTGTACTGGAATGCTGAAGGTGGGTCGACTGATAGTGCTTGTTTGTTGGGCACTATAAATTGTCACGATGTACTAATTCTCTGGCTTTATCTCAAGTACACCCTCAGATGTCCAGTCCTGTGTTGAGTCTCTTTATTCTACAAGACACGTAGCATGCTACGCATACTAGCATACTATGCTGTTATTAAAATGAAAAACTCAATTGACCTTTGGTTTTATCTGGGTGAAAGTCCGAAAGTTTGTTAGACTAATCCACCTCAGTTTACACCAGCTCTTTGCAGACTTTTCTCTGTCTTTATACCATCGTGGTTGCTCACTGTGTCACAAACAGCCACAAAAGGTTGCCTGTGTGCTTTTGTCTCTGACGCTGAGGTCCAGTGACAAAGCGGTGGTATTGGGAGTGACAGCAGGCTGTAAATGCATGTTGGGGAGGTACTGAGCATATGAATTGATAAATGAGACTTGGATTATTTTGCATGAGCTGTGTGAGAGTTTGTAAACAGTTGATTTGACATAGTTTTGCTGTTATTAACTGTGGTTCCATCAATTTATGAAAAATGGTTGTTTTTTTGGATTCTCCGCTCTCTGTAGAGGCATGTGAGAAAAACAAAGTTTTCTTCACAACTTTAAGGTCATACTTTTTGAGTAACTGATATACAAATGGTCATTTTGAGAGTGAGGTATCCCCGTTACATCTTTTGTGTCCACTTCTGAAATGTTAGCATGTCAGGAAATTGCATGTTTTAGCAGCTCTGGAGTGACACTGTAAGTAATAACAGCTTAGGGAGGCTCAGGCTCAGGGGGCCCCTGACCCTTTGGGCTCCTGGGCCGGCCTGTCTGGGAATCCATCCATGTTAACCATACTGTAGCCGCGATGCACGGATATTTTAGTAAATAATACATCATACAAAAACTGTGGCGGTGAACATGCGTTGAACTGAGGTTTTGCAGAGCCGTCCAATGTCAATGTTGTGCTTGGAGGGGGGGTTTGTAATATAAGTTAATATGCTGATAATTCTGGCAGTTTAAAAATTACACACAATGTGACAACAGCGAGGTTTGGAACTTGTGAGACTGTGTTACCTGTTTGGATTGAGAAATAGTCGGTGACAGGACCCTGGTCCCGGCTAAGGATCACTATATGTGGTCATCTATCTGAAACATTTCCAAAACTAACCTCGGCTACATCACGGGTAACAAGAGACTGTTCTTTTAAATGAATCTACAAGTTGTGTGATAAAATATCAGCTTTCAGCTGGACCGAATCACCCACCAGGGACACAGGGATGATTTTTATTCCACCAGGCCTGTCACCAGAAACAAAAATAGGATTTCTCTGACCAACAGAGGGTAGAGTTTCAACATGTAGAAACCAATAATTTGCCAAAGAGTAATGTTGCAGAAAACGCAAGAATATCCAGCGTCCTCCAAAGCTGTGATCTACTTTCCCAGACCTAAATGTGCTATTCCACCAGTTATTCAGATTTATTAAACAATATATCATGACTGTTTGACTTTGTGTCAACACTCCAAACTCTGTGGCGGTGCCTGAGCTGTTATGTTGCCGTTCCTGGTTTTAATCATTTTTGGCTGGTTTCCACTTCCTGCCTGAAAAGTGAAACAGCTTAGGAATGTCATTCTTTGAAAAGAAAACAGAGAGGATCCACAGAGGAAGTCCTCCCACAGTCCTCTGGTCTCCATGCACGGCTAAACACACACACACACACACACTGTCACACACACAGGCACCTCTACTCCGATACAGACACACAGGCATGTACACACACATTCTCACACCCACACGTTAAACTCTCCCACACAGTCAAACAGGCACATGTGCGCACACACACACCGACACACCCCCACTCTACACACACACACACACACACACACATAGGCAGACTTTCTCACTTACAGACACACACTGATTCCCTCTCTCGTACATCCACACACACACAGAGGGCTACAGCAGGGCTTGCTGGGAAACATCAGACACCCAGGGAGGAAGGAGGACAGGCTTTTCCCACATTTAGACTCCACGGATACTTCAGATGTCAGGCTAAAAATAGAGCCAATGTTAAACCAAACCAACACTGAATCAACTACAGCAACAAGCCCGTCTGCTTTGCACTGCTGCACTTTGGCCCGGCGTTTAAACACTAAAACACGGCACGATTGTCAGGATGATTGCTCGGGTGTATTAAATCTTAACTGCGGTGAATCTGCCTTTTTCAAAATGTCACATCAGTGTCACGTAAAATACAGGAAAGGTGTAAAAAACCCAAATGATAACATGAAAACAAATGGCAACATTTTTATTCAAATTATGATGCACAAATTGAGGCCATTGTGGAAATTTTGGCCACTGTTTCTCACATCCTAAAATGAAAACTGCATTTCCCATCAGCCATTTGCTCCCATTCCCCGCTGACCTCCTTAAAGACAGTCTGTCAGCATTTCTCTCCTTCTTTTTAATACAAAGAAACTCTGTTAAAGGCCTAATATTTCCCAAAATAGACCCAAATGCACCGGGTGCAGGGTGTCTGCAGGTCCTTTATATATTTTAAAATGTCTTTAATTCAAAATGTTAATAAATATAAGGCTTTACAAGTAATTAAATAGTTTTAAATTTGAATTTCTTTTTTGGCAAAATGAATTGAGCTTTTTTGATGTTACCTGTTGGCAAAATATAGATTAACATTACTCACTTTAATATAACAACATATTCCCACATGAAACCTACCTCGACACAATATGTACTTACTTTTATACGTTCCTGCAGTGCTTAAATAAGATGTTTTGATATGTTTTGTCCAAAAATCTGTCTTAAATTGAGTTAAAACTTATCTCAAAATGACATTAACTTCAAGTGTCTGATACCTGTAGACATCCCGTGGGTGTCTGCACAAGTTCACACTGACAGTCAGCACTGTCATAAATGTTGGCTCGCACATGCACCCACATGGACATGGCCAGATGACAAAAATTACGTCATGCAAAATGTTGTGCCGACACAAAATATAATGTCAGCTGTGAGTTTTGCTTTCAGATGTCTATTTTCATCTACTCTTACGTCATAGTAATATTAAGTTTGACTAAGCGACAGTTTATCTGTACAATTGGGGGGGCAGTTGGTGCATATAATCACACTTAAAGCTGGCAAAGTCATCACTGCAGGGCCGAGGCTGGCTTTATATATCTTTAAATTAGCAGAAATTATTATGGTCATGGAGCATCTTTAGATTTATAAACCATTTGTTTGTTAAATCAATGTTAAATTAACTTTATAAGTAGGTCAAAGATCAGGTCTTAAAGCTGTAGTAAAGTTGAATTCATGCAAAAATTTTGTTCTTCTTGCATGCCTTCATGGTGAGTGAAGAATCCAAAAACTGAGAAAATTCTTGATGAATTGAAGTCATAGGGGTCCACGTTTAAAAAAAAAAAAGCAAAACTATGAAAAAACATTTCTTTACAAACTCATTAGATGCAATCCAAGTCTCATTTATGTAGTTCAGGGGTGAGCAACCTGCAGCTCTGGGGCCATATGCAGCACTTCAGCCCCTCTTGAGTGGCTCTCTGTCTCTATTGTTGTAGACCTAAATAAACTCTTACATTATTCAGTTGTAAAACTGTGTAGTCTATGCACTGAAAAGAAGAAGCTTTAACATTGCTTCAACTTAAATGTGCGATTACGGCCTGGCGCCTTTTCCTTTAAATTCTGCAAAACTTCAATAGTGGCGGCTAGTCTTGAGCCACCCTAGCTAGGCCAGCAATGGATTTCAAAACCATAAAATTAAAAGTCTTGGTGAAAAACACAGAATTTAACAGTGTGTGGATAAATGTATTGCTTTAAACACCAACACTGCAATGTTAAAGTACCAAATATTCATAAATAGCCCACTGCAGAGGAGCCATTTGGTGGTAAAACATATTTTTGAATGCTCATTTAGAACTTTTTTTAAATATCGGTTGGCTAGTTTAGACTAGTGAGACAATAAGGCAGATTTTTTAAAAAATCATTTTTGGTTAAAAATGGCTCTTTTGATAGTTAAGGTTGCTGACCCCTGAGCTAGTTGTATGCTCTATACAGACAGCTCTTTCTGATGGGGAACTGAGTGGAGAGCATAACATATCTGTACTTTCATCAATACCAGACTCCATTAACAAAAACCTAAATTTTACCTTACTGTACATGGGAGCTGCTGATCTACCGCTGCCTTGATCCGTGGTTTGTTTGTGTTATTTTGTGACTTCGGTGAATCTTAACAAACTCTGTAAAACACCAAAGTCCCACGATAACACAAACTAACTGATCGAGGAGGAGATAGATCAGCAGCTCCTGTGTTCAGCGAAGTAAAATTACTGTTTTTGTCAATGGAGTCTGGCTTTAAAAAGAGAGCATAGATAAGTTTAAGTTTTTATTTCGTTCCTCATCAGAAAGAGCTGTGTGTTTGGGAAGTACAGAGCATATGACTGATTAATGGGACTTGGATTATACTGCACAAGTTGTGTGAGGGTTTACGAACAGAGATTTGATACAGTTTTGCTGTTAAACATGGTCTCCAGTGACTTTTTGGATTTTTCATTCACTCTGGAGGCGTACAAGAAATTTGTCTTCAAAAATTCAGTGTAACACGTGGGTGGATTTTTCCTTTCCTTCCTCTGTAAATTGATCTTTTGTTTAGTTTTGCTGTTTTTAAACGCACTTGCGTACAATTTAATAATAATAATTTTCTCTGTTTTTGGATTCTTCGTTCACCATGGAGGCATGGGAGCAAAACAAAGTTTGCTTCACCAATTCATCATAAGATGGGGTGAATAACTGATATATAAATGGTCACTTGGAGGGTGAGATCTTCCTTTAAGGCCCTTTGTTAACAATCTTTTCATATCCAGAATAGTTTTTTCTGAGATGATTTACATATGCCACTTGGTGCGAACATCACCTTAAAGTACTCGGAGCATATGTATCTTCATTGTCATGTTTAGTTCCTTAATGTTCGTACCTTCTTTGGTTTGGTGAGATGTTACTCCTGGTGTATTTTTCTTTGACAGGGTGCAGACAGTGACTCATTCCTATTTTCACACTTTTTTTTATAAACCCATGTCTTTTTTTTCTGAGCATAAAGACTCTTTTCCAGCAACACCCTGCCTCATGTTCAGACTGTGTTTACATATTTTTCCCAGTGACCCGTTCGCCACAACCTTTGTGCTGCCGAGCGGCTCCAGTTGGGCAAAGTGCCTTGCTCCAGGGCACGATGACAGTAAAGTTTTTGAAAGAGGAGAGCTTTGTCATTTTCCTCAGCAGGCATTTCATTTCAAACCGCTGACCTTCCAGTCACAAGCCTGTCTCTCCAACTTTCAGCCACTTTCACCACCGCTGCCATTATGCAAAATAATCTCATTTCACATTTGCTCACTTCTCCAACTAGCACCAATTGTCTGACCCAGTCACCGTCTCCAAATAAAAACCCGTCTGGCCTTTTTACATGTTCTCCCTGTTGCCTAACTCGGTCCTGTTCCTGGCACCCAGTCGTGTTTAATTTAGTTCAAGTCCGCGTCGTCCCATGAGGGTGGAATCCTGTTAAAACACATACATGGCAACCAGATATTCACAACAAAAGCTGAACGCGTGCAGCAAGTGGACATGATGATTAAAAGAGCAGAGCCTTGTGCAGGAGGGGATGCAGCCGCATTCAGGCAATAACATCAATACTGCCTCCAACGAGCAAAAAGCAGCAGAGAGAGGCTGTAGAGACTCATCAGCGTCATCATTTAGAGTCGTGTCTGGATCTTGTAGTGGTCATATAACTGCTCCTAACCACTGACATTCAAGGCTTGGACGATCTGCTGCGATGATGTCGGGTTCAAGCGCTCTCACACACAACATCATTTTGCCCTTGTGGTCAACGAATCCATGAGAATAAAGTCTCTTATTTGTGTTTCCTACACATCTAAAAGAACGCAGGTCTACGTTTTCCCCGCGACCACTCTCCTTGATTGTTTCTGGTAGGACCCACCTTCCTCCTCATCCCCCTCGCCCTGATGCGAGGTGATGCTGTGCTCATGTATTTGCTTATTCAGTGTGCAAACCCTCTAAATCAGATTTATGTAGTTGCAGACGTCACCTCTGTTCACCGAGCAAAGAGACACCAGAGCGCATTAAGACTCGCCCATGGGGAAGATGCGCTGCCCTCACGGGTCACTGAGGATTATTGTAGGAATGATCATTTACGTTTTATTCTATTCTGTGTCTAAATATATTAACGCGCTGGTTACAATAAAGGCTTCCTGTTTTGCCTTCAGTCATAGATGTGAGGAATACTCTGCAGGGATTAAAGAAAAAACGCCAGTGTTTTAGTGTCTCTAAAATGTATTCAAACAATTAGAGATTGTCTAATCGCCAATTATAGTGAAGTGTGCATTAATTAGTAATGATGGCACATTGACTGGAAAAGTTTTAAACTGAAGAAAAAGTCACACATTTCACAAATCACTCATAATCACAGTATGTTATCTCCGCTTTCATTTGAGATTCGATAAACATAATCACCACCTTTATCTTCTCATGTGTCAGGGGCCTAAATTGATGGTGTGACAGTACAATCTGAAATCGAAAACGAAGATGCCGCTACTCTTAAAAAACAGATGATAAATTTAGCTTCCCATATGGCACCGGCATCTGGCATTATCTGAGCGTTCGAGTACACGGCGGCCGACTCAGCGGAGAGGCCTGCTGCACGATGACGCGATTGTGCCTGTGTGTTTGAAATGCCAAAGATTATCTTTGGCTCCGTGTTGAGATATGTACCTCATTGATGTAACGTTTTACAGATGGTGTAGTAGCTGCTGTGTGTTCAGTGCGGGGAGAGAGAGAGCAAAGCGCCATAATCTCCTGATGTGTGATGACAGGTAGTCTCAAAGCAAAGCCTGTACACGCCGTACCTGCAGCGCCGCTCGGTTTGATGGGAGATCAGTGGGCTGTCGACTCTGCTAACAGCCGGGGTGTGCAACAAATCCATCGAAAGGCACAAGAGACAAACACAAACCTCACACGCAGACACATGAAAGCATGTGGAGAACAGGGAAACACAATGTCTGGTAAAATCAAACACTGATGCAGGTACATGAGCCTGCGAACACAATTATACTTAATACAGTCAGAGCTGCAGTTTGATCTGATTTTCTGAATCTGAATACAGGAACAAATCCTTTCAAATCCTCTATCAAATCTACTTAGGTTTAGCTTTAGAGTTTAGATCAGAGACTATTTCATGGCATCTGTTAAAGCTTTTCTGTCCTTGCTTTTTAATGTTAAAGACAAGTGCTCTTAACCATGAGTCTGTGAGGGCTCAATCATCCAAGTTGTATGGATACTAAATGAGGTTGGATTTAAATCAACGGACTGAAGTCTTCATTGATTTCAAGTTCTGATTCTGCAGTGCTGATGATTTTGCATTTGGACTCTGGAGTGTGGTTCAAGCCTCTGCAAAGATACGAGGAAATGTGTGAACCCACATAGAGAAGGACATTAAGAGTAACTTTAAGACCAAAGATTAGAAGTAAGCCGGACACAGACTGGCCGATCACATCGTAGCATCGGGTCAGCTCAGACCAGGGTCCGGCAACAACACAGCTGTGCTCCATCGTTTCAGATTTCCTTCATTTTCAGGCTGGTTTTGTGGATTTGGAGCTAAATGTTGTGCCTGGGGCACGTCGTGTA
>JAPZEB010000017.1:2516939-2527820 GCA_029783705.1 Chaetodon striatus
ATATGTGTGTGAGTGAGTGAGCAGGAAGGAGGGGTGGGGGGTGGCGGGGTCGCTAATAACCAGGCAAGGTACACTAATCTCCGATGGCAACATTTGGTTTACCTTAAGCTGGAGGGACAGCTGTATTAAAAGCAGGAATTATCCTAATCAGTTCAAACTCCATCCTCCTCCCTCCTCCTCCTCCCTGCTTCACCTCTTTGCATATAAAACTTCCACATTAGGCTTAAGAGTACAACGGCTTAGCTGCCGTTCGCCCTACATCTGTCTTCTCTCCACGACGACCAATCAGAAAGGTGGATGGAGGGATGAAGGAGGGGAGGAGGAAAAGGAGGAAGTTGGTTCAAGAAGGAACAGGAGATGGTGAAAAAGATGGAGGATGGTGAAAGGGAGAGAACGGGGGAAAGACAGTAGAGGAGGAAGAACAGAGTGGGAAGAAAAGAGATGGTGTAAAGTGACAGGAAAATGAGTTGAGAGGGTGGAGAGACAGAAGAGGAGGAAAGAAGTGAAAAGAACATGAAGACAAGTGTCGAGAGGGATGGAGGAATTTTCATTTCACTGTTATAATGGGCAGTTGAGAGCACGGTTTTATGCCTCTGCGTCGGTGATAGCCGTGGCTGGAGGAGGCATTATTTTTTCAGGTTGTCTGTATGTACATTGGTACGTCTGTCTGTCGCATTCTCATGAATATATTTCCTAAAGTGTGGCACAAACGCCAACTTTGAGTCAAGGGTAAATTGGTTAGAATTTGGTGGTTAAAGGTCAAAGGTCCCTGTGACCTCATCTGACTCATTCTTGTTAACGCGATATCTCAAGAACATCTTGAGAGATTGTTTTTAAAATTTGGCACAAACATCCACTTGGACTCAGTAGAATAGAGCTGAATGTAATAGAATAACTTTATTATCATTGTACATGTACAACGGAAGTGAATGCAACCTCACTCAGTGCAAATATAAGTAAAAAAGAGCTTATTAAAAAAAACAATAAAATATCAAACATACAACATGCACAAACACAGCCATACGTCATCTTGGACTCCATGAACTGAAACAAATTTTTTGGTCGAAGGCCGCTGTGATCTTGCGTCTGTCTCATTTTGTGAACTTGATATCTCAAAAAAGGCCTTTAAGGTTTTCTCAAATTTGGCACAAACATCCAGTTGGGCTCGAAGAGGAACAGATCCAAATTTGGTGGACAAAACATGTTTTTGGCAATAACTTAAAATTTCATACACTAATTTTGACAAAATTTCACACAAATGTTTAACAGGGTAAAAATAACCAAGTGACAACATTTTGTATGTAAAAGGTCAAAGGTCAGCTTCACTGTGACATCATAATGTCCTGCAAAAACATTTTTCTTGCCATTATTAAACGTCATAATTCAGGAACAGAAGGGGAGACATTTGGTCAGATACTGAATTGGCGACTCTCATCTTGAAACTGTGCTGATTGTATAGATCTTCTGTGCTGTCGGGGGGGATATGTGTGTGATGCATCCATGTTTTCACAGACATGGATGTAAGTAACTGTAAGTGTTCATTAACCATGAGGCAGTAATTCTAGTTATTTTTAACCAGATTTCAGAAATTGATACTGTACTTGTCACCTACTTAAAAGTTATTTGACACCTACAGTTGCTGCAATAATCTGTATACTGTAAATAGATATGTCTGTTTGTGCACATAAGGTATAAACAATATGCATATCTGCATGTTAAGTTTCAGTTTTTGACATGATGTGGTTTCCAGGTGTGACTGGTTTCCCAGGAAGTTTTAAAAACTTCATAAAAACGAGTTTTTTTTATACTTGTTTTATTTTATCATTTCAGCAAAGCCAGTTTTCAGTGCGACTGACATCCTAAACCTGTTTTTCTTTATATGAGGTATGTGTTTCAGACCTGTTCCGGCTGCACTGCAAACAGCTTCTATCTGGCTTTTTTTTTTTCTTTCTTTTTTTTTTTTTTCCTCTCTCCGAGGCCCTCGGCACCATAAATCCGACTGATTACTCCGCACCCCTTTTGCTTGACTGAACCTTCACAATCAGCCGTGGCCGCCAACAATGAGGCCCTGATGAATCAAACATCCATGGCATTAGTTTCACCTTGCTGCCCCTTTCCCATGCGCCGCCGCCTCTTTGTCAGGCCCCGGTTTGATGAGAAGGACTACTGACACTGGCTGCACCTATTGATAGACAATTCTGTAAAGACGGACCCCAGCTACCCTACCAAACCCCAAACGCTCCTCCCTCTTCTTCCCCCCCTTTTGCCCCCAAAAATAAGCAACAAAATTTGATTGGGTACTGCAGTGAAACCCCTGCTGTCTGGTTTGCAGGAGGCTTTGTGTTTAGGTTTTGGCTGCAGGGGTGCTTTACTGCAATGTCTCAATTAGGCATGGGATGATATGAAAATTTCGTGTCACCATTATCCTGGCCAAAATAATTGCAATTCACAATATTATCCTGAGAATCATCAAAGTATGTTTCAAACTCTTAAAATGCAATAAAAAAGCTGAAATTAATTTACCTTACTTTTTGTTAAGAGAGAATTATTATTGCATCACAGATAGGATGCACATCTTTTTTAAATGACAAACAAGCTTAAAAAGCCAGATCTTTCAACTTTTTGACATGGCATCATTGATATGAAATATGCCAATGCTTGATGAGGATCTTTTGTATTATTAGATCTTTGTGTCTATGCAGCCTGTTTTGCAGATTCTTTCTTTACTGTTGGTTACTCTGCAGTCTCGTTGGGTCCTGCTGGACACAATACTCGTGATCATCCTTGTATTCAACTTAGTTTGTCTTTATCATGATCCACAATAAAACTGTATATCGTCCCATCCCTAGGCTCAATATTTTTCAAAGTGTCTGTACTTTTGTGAAGTACCTCTTAAATTAGTGTTGTAGCCAAGACTTCCAACACCAGGACCAAGTCATGACTACCAGTGCGAGTCCCACACTTACGACACACTAAGATAAAATGTGGAACATGCACACTATAGGCACTCCTGGAATTGATGTCAAAGATCCACATTCCCATAAAAACACCCACAGAAAACAAATGCAGATTCCTATTCATTCACTCTTTATTGCAATGCTCTATATATGTATAGAGTAATGAATAGCACAGGCAATTTATTGACATCCCTGCAGTGGTGCTTTTGACCTGTTTTAAAATTAAAAATCCGGAGTCGTTTTTGTCTGAGACAGAGACAAGAACTTGTAGAAATCTGTTTGAATCTAAGAAAGACCGACAAAACGTAGGTCTCAGGACCCATACCGATCTCAAGTACCAAAACACTACCTTCAACACATACAAGCAAGTCTTCGAGATGCCACAGACTTCCAAACTAGGTTGCATTAAATCTTTAAATAGGCACGATGCTGTCAAATGACAATATAAGGCAGTGGAAAGTACGTGTGTGGATGAACAGGAGCAACAGCACAAGTTTATTTCTGAACTCATTTCACTGAGGATGCTCTTTTGTATGCAGCTTGAAATTGTTTGCTGTTGCTGGTGTTTTCTTCAAACCCTCACATTTCAGAGAATACAATAGTGTGCACTCATTGTCAAACATGTCCTCTTAGCAGAGGTGGGACCAAGACATTGTTTTGCAAGTCACAAAGAAGTCTCAAGTCTGTACACTTAAGTCCTAAGTCAACTCCAGAGCTCTAAACAAGTTATAATGTGGTTTTTATCTGATTTAATGCCATTCTAACAACAAAGTTATAATATACTATATTTACAAAAAAAATCATTAATGCTTTTTAAAAATTGCTTTTATTTCTTAAACAAGTTTGGGAAGAAGTTATGTAGCTGTTGAGCTAACATTAGCGAAGCATTAGCTTGCTATGCTAATATTAGCCTTGACTTAGCATTCATTATGTAGCTACAAAGTTAGAACAAGGTTGGAAGTTGTTGCATCTCTGTCTCTGAATTTCCAAGGTATCCTTATATAACAGTCAGTGCGACATGCTATGAAGATGCAGACACAACAGTTTGTACGATATCCTACAAATTACAGTCCCATGAATGACGTTACATCCTTGACGTACAGTTACGTAATTAACGTAAAGTTACAGAGGTTGGGTTTAGGCAAATAAGTTACTGTGGTTAGGTTTAGGAAAAGAACCGTGATGAGGACGTACCTTAAAATGACCTCTAGCTGCCTCCCTACAAGGCCGGTCAGGACTGCTTCCTTGTTTACGCTCATTAGCGTCTTGGTCGCGTACAGCCTTTCAGAACATGTGGGACATGTATGAGTTTGTGTGTATCAACTTTTCTGACACCGTGTTTTGCATACTGCAGTTAGTTTTGTGTTGACAACCAAGTCATTTTTGTACACGGACAAAATTTTTATCTCCATCATTTTTCCAGCTGGCGCTCACTAACATAATTTCCTAGCATTAACTCTATTCGTTCACAGCAAGTTGACACTTAATTCACCAGATGGTCCACTTTGTTAAAGCCAGTCTGACATCATCGATAAATTAAATTGCAGAAGAGAACCACGAAGAATTAAAATAATTCGACCAGAGACACTTTTGGAATAACACATTTTTTTCAAGGCTCAAGTGCAAGTGAAGTCACAAGTCATTGGTGTTGATGTCTAAGTTGGGTTTCAAGTCTTTTTTTTTTTTTTTTTTTTTCGTCAAATCAAGTCGAAAGTCATCAAAATTGTAGACTCGAGACCAAGTCATGTGACTAACACCTACAGCAAAGAAACAACTCCAAATAAAATTGTCCTAGAAGTCTGTTTTTAAAATACAAATCTCAAGTAATACATGTCCTGTACATCAAATTTGTACTTGTTAGTACTTTACATGGCAGTAACAGTTTTACATGATGAGCACACGGACATCGCATAGGATTCAAATTCATGCTTTTGTCATATGATTCTATAATGGAGACCTTTATTCCACTGGAAAACTTCCTCTGACGATGGTTATACAAATGTTTTTAAGACTGGGTGGAAATACAAATTTTAGGGGTTTCTTCTTTGGTGTATCTCTTTTATTTGAGCATTTAAAATCGACAATTTTGGTCATTTTCAAAGTAATTCAGGTGCAACACTCAGCAGAGCTCAACTACAGTTTAACAAACCTTTAAATACATGATGTGCAAATTCATCACCAAGGTTTGATGTTCCTACGAAGGGTAAATACAGTCTTGGTGTCTCGGCATCAGTATGATATCAAACAGCACTTGTTTATTAACCTCTGCAGCCTGCACTGAGGTGAGTTTCCGAGCTACAGACAGAAGTGGTCTTGTGTCTGTTTCTATGGTTTTTCTTATACAGTGTGGAGCAGGCGGCTCGGCCATGCTGCGCCATCATATCACTAGCAGAAGATCAAACCCTAAATGTACTGTGAAACTGTTTGGGGCCACTAACAACTAGCACAGAGCTTGGCAAACACGAGTGTGTGTGGGGAGAAAAGAGAGAGAGAGTTGCTATAATGCTCAAGGCTGCTTCTAATGAGAAAGAGAGAAAGAGAGAGAGACCCAAAACACTCTCAGCAGTGAAAGCTCATCCAATGTGCTACTCGCAATGTTTTATTCATTGAGATATATTTGATTATATTTGAATTTAATTGACATTTGGAGATAAATGAAGAGTTTCGTTCCAAAATGAGACATCCACTATTTAACGAAATTAACACCTCTTCTTAGAAAGTGATGACTGGCATGAAAGTAAAATCACATTAAAGCTTTTTTGTTGAAGTTAGACGTCTTTTTAATGTTGTTCAACACCAGAAATCAGCTTTAGGTATAAAATCTGTGGATATTTGTCATGAATGAAGTGATTATTGAGAATAGGTCTTATTTTTTAAAGTCAAATTCAAATAAAAATTACATTTGACATGAAATCAGTAGATTTGTTAAAGAGACAGATCAGTCTAAAATTAAAAATCTTTTTCTTTTACCTGTAGTGATATTTATCAATTTTGTTTTGAGGTGTTGGAGATATCAGCCGTAGAGACGTCTGCCTTCTCTCCAGTACAATGGAACGAGATGGCACTCAGCTCGTGGTGCTCAAAGTGCCAAAAAATACATTTGAAACACTGCGCAATGTCTCTTTCCAGAGATCATGACCCAGATACTCAAGATAATTAACAGCCCTTGTTATGACAATCCGATCTTTCTCCCAACTTGTCAATTACAGACGCTGGTTCAGTGGCCCTCGGTGTCAAATACTGACGCACAAGGGCACCATTTAGCGGCAGTATCAGCATTTCTTGAAACTCTGAACAACTGCTATTGTATGAGGAGCGCAAGGTTCTGCGTAGGGTGGGAGGGTCAAACAAACTATGGACTTTAACCTTGAAGACTGCTGTTAATTGCCCGTGTAAAACCAAAAGTCGCTTGTTTTTATTAACAACATGGTGTGCTAGCACGTGACATTAGATGAGTGACAAGCCAAACAGTGATGGTGTTTTTTTAACCTAACCATGTTGTTTATTTGCCGAAATCTAACACATTTACATGCAAAGTTAAGTTGAGCTATGGTTACAGCTCGACTACGCCATTTACTTGGACTACTGACCGACTTTGCTAGCTGGTGATATTGCCACATTTCAGCTTGTTAGTATCGGAACTTTTTCAGGCTGACCTACTACGTCACAGACCAAACAATGGACAAACAAGTTAGCTACGGTTAGCTAGCAGCAAACTGGTTCCATGTTGCTCTGTACATTTCGTACGTGCTATATGCTTTACTTGTTGCACAGATGAGATGCATGGTGGCTGTAGATTTTGCCTTGTCGTTATCAGCTTCTTCTTCTTCTTCTGTTGTGCATTTAATGCTTTGTGACCTCCGGGTCAAAGTGTGGGGCAGAAACTGTGGATCATGTGCAGAGCGCCTCGGCCAGTTTGGGGCAAATTGACTGTGTCCGTGCAGGTGAAATTCGGCTCCCGATCACGTTATCTAGGTGTGTTAGTCCAACTAATATGTTTATATGTTAGACCGACTGACACAGTATATTGATTTCTATTTTTGAGTAGAACCACTAAACATGGAAACCAGCTGTTTCCACGTTTATGCTACGCTAAAGAGATCTTGGCTTCAGTTTTGTATTTAATGCACAGACCTGAGCGTGGTATCGAACTTCTTATCTCACAGAGCAAATATGGCCTTTTGCAAAATGTTTAACTACTTCTTGATGACACAAGTTCTTCTGATATTTCTTTTCATACATGTTAGAGCTGATATTTTAGATGCAGAAGGGAGTTCAGCAGGTACACTCCCAAGAGACTGAAGTGGACAAATACGGCCACCTCTCAGCTGTAATGAAGTGATTTTGCTCTTCTTCAGGTGAATCGTGTCCAGCCTACATCATGATTCATTTGCCAGTATTCCCCAATTTACTCACCCAGTCCATCCACTGTTTATTGTGATGAGCTTCAAATTGCTTTTGCAATATTGAGGGAAATATTTGATCAAATTTCGTCATTTCTTCCTGGTCAGATTCTCTAACTGGAGGTGTGCAGGGTGGTCTCTGCACAGGTTGTGGAAGAAGTTATTGCAACAGTACTGAAAGTAAGAACGCTGTTTCATTTTCTTTCAGGAGATGTGTCAGAGCACTTTCGAGGCTTGGATGGGCATGAATCTCTCCCAGTTGAACCATCTCCGCAAAATACAGTGACTCCCACGGATCATTTCGGTAAGAAACTTCCAATCACAGAGCTTTAAACTCTGCTGATGGCACTGCTAACAGGCAGTGGAGGGTAAAGATTACTCACTTTACAGGCCTGAAAAAACACTCAGCAGTTTAAATCGGTTCACTTTTCAATTCTGGGTCATTGTTAGATGGTGTTTTGTTCCCATTCACAACAACAATAAATTTTGGATTTGCTTTTGCTCCAATATTTGACTGGCAGCAACCGTCACTGAGGCCCACAGGTATTGTTTAGTATTTATTACCATCCTGAAAAGAATGAATTCTCAAAATCGATTTAAGTTGAAATATTTTATTCCTTTGAATCCATCTGAAAATGACAAAAACTTTTAAATTAGGCTGGGTAAATAAGGTTTTTTATAGCTCCATAAAGATGTTTAGTAGATTATTGATTAATTTGCTATTGAGCGCTTTCTGCAAAAAAGTGTATACCTTTGAATGTGGTAGGAGAACCAATATTACATCCCCAACAATGGGCCTCATTCACCAGTATTTTCATGAGGCTTTCCTTAATTTGTTTTTGAGAACGGTCCTGAGAAAAGTCAAAAACGTCTTGAACCACAAATTGTTCTCACCTATGTTCCTGTGTTGTGTTCACACTGCACGGGTGTGACATCTCGCGTATATGCGATGTCATGCGTATATGAGGCAAGTTATTCATGCATCCGAAGCGAGTCAACACAAAATATTTCAAACTTACATGAGTAACATGATGTAAAAAATGGCATCTGGTTTGGTGTGGACACCATATTAGCAGCTAAGGGCTAACTTGGTTCATAGTAAAGTACAACTGATAGCTGGAATCAAGTGATGTGAACATGGTAAACACCGAGGCTTTGTGCACTGAACCATCATGAACTTAGAGGTTAGCACTCTTTGTTATTTTTCATACTGTCCACAGCAGCACCTCACTGCTTCACTCCTACCCTATTTACTTTTCACAATAAAAGACCAACTTCAATTACTCCGAGCATTTCGCTACGAATTAACTCAACACAATTGCTAATGTATTTTGTTACCATGTAGCTTACCATGTAGTCTTCTGACTTTGCTAACTAATTTGGGAGTGCTCCCCTCTTTTGTTGTGTTTCTGTACGGCACTAATATTGAGTTGTGGAGGTCAGGGTGCCCACAGACGGCAACAATAAGTTTGTCCTCCATTTCTGAGTTTCCGCAGGAGAATATCAACTAGATCTGACAGGCTTTCACGACGATGCTTTTTCACTCAAGCTGAAAAATTTCAGTTTGTGCGAAAACGTAAATAGGGAGAACCCTGCATCTTTGCATCATTTGTGCTGTGTCATGCGCGTCAGATTCACACCTGTTAGTGTCTTTGCATTAACTTTGAATTTAAACAATTCAGTTATCAATTTAATAAATGCTTCAAGCTGGCTTTGTGTTCGGTGTTAGCAGACCAGATTAATGATGAAAATTGAAAGCGCGTGTCAGTTAATCCCAACCAGCGTAGGCAAATGCCCATGAAAAGGCACGAGACTGCAGGGCTGTGTGCACTGTGATATAAAAGTTGATTATTATACCAAGTTCATTTGCTTATTGAAAACAAAAATGTAACTGGACATTGCAAACCTCCGTTAACAAAATGGTTTCAAGTTTCAATTATAGTAACAAAACATTTGTTCAACCAACATAATCCTTCTGTTTTCATTCCTCTAGGGGCCATTCTGACTCACAATAATATAAATTCTGTAATGGCATGATACCATGAAACTCCAGTGTTTTCTGGTTATTGTACCATGAAAATCTCATACCATTGCAACCCTTGTGCACACACAGAAATTGACAAGAAAAGTTGAGGGAATTAAGTCAAGAATAACTAAATGAAAGTCTCCAGAGGATGGAGCGCCAGGCGCCAAACGTACGTCTGCAGGAAGAAAACACCAAACCTCAACACAACTGATATTAATTTAGTTGTTAGTGTAGTGTTTATTTTGAAAGACCATAATGCTGTGTACAATTATAAAAATGATTATTTAAATATATCATAAATAATAAAGATATTGCTGTTATTTAAATCCTATAACATTATACAACTGTAGTATTGAAGAAAGCACAAAAACAATTGAGTTACCTGAGAACAAAATCTAAATAAGAAAACACTGCTGAACGTCAGAATCTTTATTAAAACTGCCTAAATGTGTGTTAGGAAGAACCATCTTCTTAAGTACAGTAGGTGAATGAGGCTCAGTGTAACCTCGGTTCTGTTGAGAACCTTGTATTGTTCAGAACTCTTCAGAGCCTGTAGTAAAATGGCACTCTGTGGCAGCACATGGATTGTTGGAGCTTACATTCAAGCTTACATGCAGTCGAACTGTTTTTGTAGCACATTCACAGACATTTGGAGTACTTCCATGGAATAAAAAATCCCTCTTTGTTCGGGATGATGGCTTCCCTTCAGTCTCAACATGTGTCCGGCCCAGTGAGGTTTAAATCTGCCCACCTGTCCACACACTAATCCTCCCAGCCTTATTACAAAACTGCGCAATTAATTAAAGGCTCAATCGTTGGGATTAGTAACCTACATTTAATTTGATACTCATATCGGTAACTCAAGTATGTACAAAAAGTGTGTTTTCCAGGATTTAGGAGGAGAACACCGGCTCAAACATGAAACTCTCAAAATGAGTGTCAACTTTGAATCCATGCCAGGGAAATGATGCAAAAACAAAACAACTCGAGGTGGTTTTAGTGCAACAGCAGTGCTATTCTCGTTTACAGTGGCATTACGGAGATTAAGATTATCTCCGCTGTATGTTTACAGCATAATGAAACAGGCCTGATATAATGACCATCAAATCTGGATTAGGTCATTCACAGCAGAAGAGGGAATTTATTCCAATGATTATTGTGAGCAGGTTGTGCTGCGCGGCAATCCCTTTCTGGGGCTGACGTATGCCTAAACACCTCTTACACACACACACACCTATTCACACACACACACACCTAGGCACGCACACACACACGTGGGTGGGCTTGTGTTTGAAAACACACTTTAGGTTTCTTCTTTGTCGTGAAAAAAATAAATGTATTCTGTTGCTCATTAACATGTAGAATCACATAAATACACAGAGAGCAGATGCACTGCTGTAAAAATAAAATAGCAGGACAAATAAGTGCTAACTGTGTGTGTTTACATGAATGTGTGTGTGTGTGTTTGTGTGTACAGGGCCGTTACAAAAGCAGG
>JAPZEB010000017.1:2569980-2580942 GCA_029783705.1 Chaetodon striatus
GTGGTTTGCATGGGTTGAGCTGCGCCTTAAAAACCGTCCTTTATCTTCCTCTGTGGTGCCACAGTGCAGTGAGGAAGGACTCACACACAGAGAACAAAACACAGATTCAGACCAGAGGCTGGATTTTTAAATGCTTCTATTTGATACATTACAGAATTGATTTTGGGCCGAGGAAAGTCCAACTCAGAGTTTGCACTTTTGCACTCGATGCACTTTTTGCACATTTTTCTGGCTGTCTGAGCAGCACTGTAATGTATTACATAGAAGCATTTAAAATCTGGACTCCAGTCTGAGTCTGTTTTCTGTTCTCTCTCTGTGTGTGAGGCCTCTATTTGCTGCAGCAGAATACAGTATGTGTAGTATTGTTGTATTTTTGTTGTACAATACAGAATAGTAATGTGCAGTACACTTGACTACATCCACACTAAAACTATTTCATTTTAAACGCGTAACTTTTGCTGGCGTCCACACTGAGGGTTACATTTTAGTCTGACGGATTTCAATAATGATGATGCAAACACAAGTGTTCGCTTCCCAGTTGGGTCTCAACCGTCATGATGTGTCATGTCGAAACGTAATAATGAGGCCTACATACCTTCTTAAGTGTCTTTCCAATTGCTAAGACTTCCTCTGGCAATGGATAAAGCTCCCAGTGCCGCTGTAATATGCCGCTGTATTTGCTTTCCGCCACCTTGAAGACCTCAAGTCACTTTTCCATTGAACAAAAACCTGCTAACACGTGCTAACATCTGGCTTTTTAAAGTTTTAGGAAAGGTTACAATCAGCATTCACAGTCAAATGTCTCTGCCGTAGTCATGGGTATTTATCGGTTGTGGCTCTGATTGGCATTGATGGAAACACAGTGTCTGAGTGAACGCACTTATTTTAACTGGTGAGATGCAGGGATGCACCACCACAGAATACTCTTCATCTCCACCCAAGCTGCAGTGGAACATCGCTCCAAATTAGTCGAAGAGATATATAAAAAGAAATAAGCACCGTATAGTTTTCCCACAGGCCTCCACGCTGCTTTCTACTGTTTACTAACCTGACACACATATGCTCGTCTGCTGGAGTTTACACAGCTCTGGTCTGCTGGAGAAGGAGAAGGGTTTATAGCCTATTTTTAGGGGGTTTACCTGTGTTTAAAAAACCAGCATACACATGGAATTTTTGGTGGACAAGGTGTATTATACTCATGCATTGCTTTCAGTAACAGCTCCACCTCTTTTACTGTTAGAGCAAAGATATTTCTGGTCTTACTTTGTCCATCTATCTGACAGATTAATCTGTGATTATTTCTGAAATGGTGCTAAAACACTCGTGTGTACAGAGATTTTAAAATGAAAACTTATTAGTGTGGATGTAGCCCATGTGCAGTCAGCACTCTGCTCCACCTTTAGAGCAGTATATTTACTGTGTTGTTGTGGTGGATCTGGTCCACATGTGTGACAGCGGTGTTATTGAGAGAACAGGACAACACTGCTGCCTCTCTGAGCTGATACAGTGGCACACAGAGTACTGTTGTAACCTATAGAACCCCTGTGTAACAGTCGTGACAGTCTGAGCAGCGCTATTGAAGGAGCAAGACAGCACAACTCTGTCTCAACTATCTCTCTCTGCGCTCGTCATCGTATGCAGACGATGTTTTCCTCCTCCAGCTGCTGGGAGATGATTCGGGTCACCGCGGGCTGCCGGGGAGGGGGGCAAACCGACGAATCAAGGGGGCAATTGTGTCTGGTGCCAGTCAGTCGTAATTAAGAGCAGGATCAGGGGGTGGACGCACACACCGAGACACATGCACACTGATAGACCTAGGGACATACAATTGCATTAATACACACATGCACATAGACATGTACAGGGACGTTCACACACATGCTTAAGCCAGGCCGGCTATACAGAGCAGCTCACCTGAAAATAATCGCTCCGAGGGGCAGCAGGGGATGCAAATGAGGCCGGAGGTTAGCGTGGGAAAAGTGGAGCAGCGTAGCCTGGGACTAGGTGATCCTCCGGGCAGGGGGCCGGCCTCAGGAGGGGCCTTTGTTTCCAGCCTCCGTTTAAAAATACCCAGCGTGCACCTCCTCCTCCTCCTCCTCCTCCTCCTCCTCCTCCTCCTTCTCCTCCTCATCCCCCCACTCCTCTATCACCTCCCAGTCCGGGCCAAGCAGAGAGAAAAGCAGTGATATATGGTTTGTTTAACAAAGGGCGAGGTGCGTGTCTGTGTGTGTGCGTGTGTGTGTGTGTGTCACTGTGTGTGTTGGTTCATTCAGGTTATTTTGATCTGAAGTGACAGATTTGTTTTATCAGTCAGATGTGGAATTATGGAGACACATTTTTAGGCTCAAACTGCAGATGGGTTATATTTGGTGCAAATATTTATCCACCACAGTCAAAAAAAATGGAGTGTTTCATGAGGATTTTTATGTCTTGTCAGCATGGAAAGAACGTCAAAACTGTCCACGGAAAGTTAACTTTGGTTCATGTTGCAGCTCTTAAACCTCTGAGATCATTTGTTAGGTATGCAGTTTTAATTTCTCCTAACTATTTGGGATTAATAGGACCTGATAAGTTTAAAAAATGAGGCATTGTCTTTGAAAAGTGAGTAGTTTCAGAAAAAAAATGATGTCCTCATATGAGGACGAAGGGTTTATTTTTGATAGTCACAAGTGCGCAATAAAGTATAAAACAGTTTATGATGTTTGGGATCACTGTTCAAGTCCAAAATTGTTCAGAACTGTTCATTTCAATGCCTGAGAATGGTTGTGCTAAAACTAAACTTCAAATAATACAACATACTAATGCAACAATTTTTCATTGCTCTGTTTAAGCTAGGACTGTCTGTAGGAACAGTTTGTCTCGCTTTATTGGCCTGAAACATGCTGCGATAATACAATAAAAAAAGAGTCGTAGTTTAGCACTGTTGCTAAAATGGGTCAAATTTGTTGCCATATTGAACTGCAACATGTTACAAAGCAAATATAAATATAAATCAAACATAAAATTTGATCAGGTTTTGGGTTTTTTGTCCAATTTTGTGTCGGGATCTGCTGAAGACTGGTTTGGCTGAGATGGCAGCCATCTTGTTTTTTTAGCTGAATTAGTGTATGGCACAAAAAAAGTCCACGAACGAGGACAGCAGGCCTAAGTTAAGCAAAAGAAGGTTTAAGTTGCAGCAAACTCAAATTGTGAAGTCTTCTGTTGATGGTTCAGGGATGCAGGAAGTTAAACCTGAACTTACTCACAGCAGTAGAGCTTAACAGCAATGTAACGAAATCGGAAGTTCCATCTGAAGGGGTCTCAAGACAGTTTTTAGGGGTTGAAAATGATTGACAAGGGGGGAGATTTTCATTTAATATTTGGCCTCTAATGGCTACACTTTACCAGACACATGAAGACTAGGAATTTTGGCGTTCAAAGGTCAAAAAGTTTTGATGTCACTTATCTAAATCAAACTGTTCATTTACTAATTAATTTCCCTTTTCTCTTTCTCTTCTTGGTACCAATCCGTCTCCACCTGTTCCTCTTCGCTCCAAAGCAGGTAAGCACTTAAACTCCAGCTCTTCATGCATGCTGCATTATGTAAACAGCACCTGTATTACCTCCTTACATGCACCAATCATCGCAAAACCCATCATTTCACATAATACGCGCACGGATGGCGGCGCACGTTCAAAGCCGGCCATGTAGCCTGAGCCCCGATGAATTTCTAAGCCATAACGAAGAGGGAAATATTGCTTTGTGAACAACACGTCCTCATAAATATTCAGTGGAGCTGTAAAAACGTGTGAATGTAGGGGAAAAAAAACTCCAAACAAGATGCTCAGCGGCGGCGTAAATGTAAGACCGCGGTTGCAACCTGTTTGACAGCGCGGCGGTGGATGCTGCTCACACCGTCCTCCAGACACCCAGCCGCTGTAATACCTCTCTCTCTTAATTATTATTTATTGGCACTACCTCTGGCTCCCCCTCGCCTCGCCTCTCGCCTCCTCTGTCCCCTTTATCGCCTTTCTAAATAATTTCTACAAATGAGGAGGTTTTTCTGTGCTGCAAGCATGCACGCCCGCACGCATGCATGTACGCAGCGCTCAGCTTTCACTCATCAAAGTTTAATCGAAGCCCGCGTTTTAGTTTTTTCGAATAAAGCACACTTAAAAAATTTAGATGCAAATTATTTTGCATTATTCATGCATTCTCCCAGTCCTTGTAGATTTAAACATTTCCGAGGCCACCTTGATTCAAGTAATTACCTATGCCTCGGCAGGCTCCGTCATGAATAAGGTATTTCCTACAAGCAGAGTATGCGCCTGATGAGCTTTTAAAGTGGCTGTACACCGAACTTGTGTATTGCTTCTCCTGCATGAGTGACTAGAACATGCATCGCAATCGCTCTCAGGTGGGGCGGGGTGGCTGGGAGGGTGGGGTGGAAGAGGTGGGGGGTGGAGGGTAGGGCTGGCAGGGGCAGCCGAGAGTGACAGCGCTCTCACTTTCATGCACTGGGGGCCTTCAAGTCTCTATCTGTCGTCTCCTTTGTCTCTGAGTCGCTCCTCAAACCCTCCCTTTGCTTCTCCTCGTGTCACTGCCCTCATGGTCTCTGCTCGCATTTACACATTGCGGAAAATCTCCATCTTAGCGAGTCCTGAGTTTTATTTTCACCAGTTTCCAGTACAAATGTGATGACACCTGACACATAGAAGCCACCTATAGTCTGGGATCTGTTTTTTGCCAACAGATTTATCCACATGGTCCCAATCAGATCCAAAAACAGGCAACTTTTTGCACCTTTATGCCATTCAAACTGCGGAGAAAACACAAGGGAAACAATCAGATTCTCAGTGTGAATGCAGCCTCTCTTCTGTCTTCGCCTCCCTCTCGATCCCTTTCTCTTACTCTCCACCCCCCCCTCCTCCTTCCACTCCGTGCCCTCGGCTCTTTGTATCTTTATCCATTTCAGTCTGAAGGATCCCAAAGTGTTTCAGATCTGAGCAGCCTAATACCCATCTTTAAGCCGGCGGCTTTGAAATCTCTTTTTGACATAACAAGGGAACTTAGCTTTCCTCCACTTTACCTGAGTGCCGGTGAAGATCCTCCTAAATCACACCTGGCTTTGTTGGGCAAACATCCCCCCCCCCTCCACCACCTTCCTTTTCTCCTCACTCACACCCTGTGAGCACTTCTCGACATATGAGGAGTTTCAAAATGAGATCCCTTTTATTGCAAATTGCCGCATGGAAGTTATCAGCCATCTCGAACCATTTACATAAGACATATTAACATTTTACAGAATGTTATCTGAAGAACTAAGGATGTAGAAATGAGCATCAGGTGATAATTACTTTCTGAAATTTATTCATAGTGTTTTTGGGAGTGAAACCTCTTCATGTCCGCTCTCAGAGATGACAGTCACCTTGACGAAAAGCACCTTTAAGCTGCTGTTTTTGAACGCATCTCAATAAGAGGCTTTTACATCAAGTGCATGTTGTTATACCTTTAACTGTCAGCTGCTCAGGGCGCTTGAAATCTGACCTCACCTTCAGTCAAGACAAAGACGAGGAGTATTGATTCTCAGATCAAAGCTGGCCAGATGACACATTATACCCCACGGATCCTTCCTGTAATATCACATGCGGCACAACATTTTGTTTAAACATCAAAAATTAACATGTTAAACTGTAACCGGAATCTGAAGTGTGACCCGAAGTGCAAAGAGGATATTTTTCTTGCAGGAATAAGGAACAAAGCGAGGTTAGATGGGAGAAATAGTGCAGCTGTGGCCTACAAGCAGGGGGAGGAAAAACAAAGTAGTTGACTCCGCGACTCCATCATCTTTACTACCCAGCAGAAGAATTAATATTTAAACATTCTAATAATGTAGCTCGCCTTGCATGCACTTTTAAGCAAAGCAACAATATTTTTCACCTGGGGTAACACAATGATTTTTCTTCCCGCTGTGCGCAATTTCCCTTTCTGATGATCTCCTCCAAGCTTCCCACCTCCACGCTGCAGCCGGGCGCACATCCCCCAAACGCATTTTGTGATTTCCACGTTATTTTTCACCCCACAAAAAAAAAAAGAAAAAGAAGAAAAATATTCATGGAGATAAATATTGAAATGAATTTTCCCTGTATATGAGCAGAGACGGTCGAGGCCGTGGCTCTAGGAATGCACAATGCGTTCCCTTGAGGAGCGAGCAGTGATTCATAAAATCGAACCTGTTTGAAGGAGGAACTCGGTGTGAGGAGAGAATAGAGAATCAGCGGCATAATGGAGAACAAACTTGTGGTTTTCAAATGTTTTGTTTATTTTTTACATCTGCCATTGAGCTGCTGTGGCTTTTGCCATTTCATACCAGGAAGTTGAGCTTTTTTGTGACTGTAATTGTGAGCTTCAGTTAATTCAGCTCCTGGTATTTATCTGCCATAAGGTTTCCTCCGGGTTTCTCAGAATGGATAAACCTCCATAAAGACAGTGTTTAGACCATCATTGGGCATTAACCATCACTGACACCACTATAAAACAAGGCTGTGTTTGCAGCTCAGGCAATGATAAATTATACATTTAGAAAAACAGATTTAAGTAATGAAATGAACAAATAATATTCAAGAAACTACATGACTAGGGATGTCAACAGGTAACCATTGATTGATTAATCGCAGAGAATATTTTTGACTGGTTAGACATGTCGGTCTGTAAGTTAACTTTGTTACTCGTAAGTTTACAGCACTATCAACCAGATTTGGTGGGAGACAGATAGACAACTGGCTAACCGTGCTAACAAGAAGAAACTTAGTACCCACTGGTTTGACTTTCTTGCCTTAACACTGACCAATCCAATCAACAAAGGCAACTGATTAGTTAGCCTTGGTCGCTCTACGCTGTGCACCATCCAGGTTGGGTTGGAGCTAGCTTGCCATCAAAACATTGTTCCCACCTTCCAGTTTACCCCCTGGTCGCCCAAACCCCCTCGAGCATTGTTAACTCCACTCTGAGCTCTGTTAGCACCATTAGCATTGCTGGATGATGCTTATGTACTTAACAGTGCTAAAGGGAGTTTGTGGCTCAAAGTAAGGGGCTACCAGGGGGGACACCAGAGGGTGGCCACCATGTTTCTGCAACAACAACATCAACCAGCCGCAACCATGAATGAGCAGCGCTGCTGGCTAGCTTCAGCCCAACCTAATTAGCCAAAGCTAATGTTATTTAAGTGTGGGACAGTGGGCGCTATGTTTTAGCATGTTAACTTAGCTTGCCTGCTGCCTGTCAGCAAAGCCAACAGAAAATAATATATAGAATAATAAATTTCACTACGTCTAAATGGACAGCGCTTTGAAATGCAATGCTAAAGCTCACTAAGTCATTTTTTACTTTAAATTTACCAGTTAATGAGTGTTGGGCTATCAAAAGCAAAATTAACCAAACTAACATCCCTACACAAGACAGATTTTCTGCAGCTGCATTCAAGGAGCATCGTAGATCAGTCAGCTTGATGACAGTTATACCTGATATTTGATATTTCATAAATTCAATAAGATGTCAGTGTGGGCTTAATATATCAGCTTGAGTGCCAGCTCAAACAATAAAGGTCAAAGTGAGGTCAAAAGGTAAAAGGTCAGGATTTGGAAAAGCCATTAAATGTGACACCAACCAAGAAAAACGTTTACTTTCTTCACCCACGCTATAATTTTGACATTGATTGTTGGCTTTATTCATTTGTAGGGTTTCCATCTGCTGTACCGGCTCTGAACATTTCAATCCCCTTAATAAGTGGTCATATTCAAAATCAGTTCGCTCCCCAAACACCAAAACAAACAGCTTATTATGATGTAATAGCAAAGCCTTTTCTCAGCATCTTCCCCTGCTTGCATCTCCAGCTCTCCACCGCACAAATTACCTCTTTGCAGCCTGTTTCTCATCTCGTTTAACATGAGCGCAGTCAGCTGCAGACACACCTCACACAACTGTGAGCGTTCAACACAACACAAAGCCTGCTATTAGCATCAAAGGTGTAGGTAACTGTTGACTCCCGGGGGACAGATACAAACAAATACACAGAGAAAAGGAGGAAAATTAGCCGATCCGATGTATTCTCAAAGGCGCCGGGGTTGAATATTTTATGGCTGTGTGTTTGAGCGAGCGCCTGTGAACGCGCCCTGTCAAGCCAAATGCATTACAGATGCCTTAAGGTTTTGTAATTGATCATGAAAATGAATTGCCGAGCGGCTGGGGCTAAATTGAATGACATAAATAAGAGTTATGCATTAGGCCTCACTCCCTGGATTTGTTTGTGTGTATCTGACGGCTTGTGATCTGGAGGTGAGGAGGATGTTCATCTTTCATAGATCACAATGGCATTTACTCTATTCCTGCTCGTCTGCCGGTGCACACACCTTGTCTGAAACCTGCACACAAGAGCGAGCTTTCTTAAAAGATCATGTCGTAAGCTGATTTCGACATCTTATGCAAGGTGCCTCGCCGGGGAAAGAATAGTTCCTCCGGTGCCTCGGGGCGGAGATTAAAGTCGATGCTAAGGTGTAGAAGCACCTTTGTGTTGATAAAGACTCTTTCCCTTTGATACATGGTGTAACCGAGTGAAATCCAACAAGCTTGGCGCTAAACGGTGCAGAACGAGGCAAAAAAACCCCTTCCCACCCTTTCCCACAGGTTTGGAAGTTTTGGTGGCGAGTGATAGAGTGATATCAGATGCAGGTTTTAATGAACGCAACGCAGTCGGAGAGGACCAGAGGGCAATTTGGAAAGCGGCTAGTGGTTTCAAATGGAGGGTGACGGGTTGAGGCAGAGTTCATCAGTGGAAGACCTGAGCAGAAAATAGTCATCTTAGCACCAGAAAAGGTCGAGCCAAATGGACTCAGCTGTTTTGAATTTCAGATTGGAATTATCTCCGCTTTCAAAAACCGGGTCCATGTCTTCTCCGAGAGCCACCCTCTGTTCAGAGTGGCGATGTCAGAAGTTCAGGATCACGCAGGAAAGTAATCGTCATGTTTTTAGGCGCCGTGTTTTACTCCACATGTTTGGCCGTCGACACAAAAATCCCAAAAACGGCTCCAGAGAGAAGGCCTTCACACATCAAGGGAACTATAACGGAGGTAGGAGAGGAAAAAAGACAGAGCAGAAAGATGAGATGAAGGAGAAATGGGAGGAGGAGGAGGAGGAGGGAGAGAAATTATACTTTCAACAGGTTTCAAGGGGCCAAGAGTCAATCGACACTAAAACAACCATGTAAACTTTCAAATCAGGCAAGACGGCACCGCCAAATTCGCAGTTATGTGGTTTGCTTACGACAATGGTGCCATTGAGGTGTGTGATTATGTGTGTGTGTGGTTTCTGTTTAACCCCCGTGGGACCTCCCTCCTCCCCTCCTTCCCCTCCCTCCACCTCCCCCCCCCCTCTTCCCTCCCAGGAATAAAGCCAGACACTGCGTCCAGGAATCACCTTTTTAAACCTTAATTGATTCCCTTAAAAAGAGGCCTGCGCTGCCACCCCGCATTAAAGCCCGAGAGACGGGCCTCATGTCAGATTGGCCTGCCGCTCTGCATTTGTCCCACCGCCACTGCTGCTGCCGCCGCCGCCGGCCCGGGACATTAGCGCAGGAGCGTCAAGAATTCAGTCTAGACTGTGGAGCAGGGGGATTTAGCACGGTGAAGGTTGGAGCAGATGACTTTCACCAATTAGATTAAATCCTCAGCTAATTTAAGGTACCTCTCCGGCCATCTCAACTCCCACAGTGTTAAGTAATTTGATATTTTCGGTGCACACGCTCAGCGCTTGAAACGACAGTTTGATGGGGAGATTTGTAAAGTTTCTTCTTTGATGATCAGAAAACTTAATTTGTGGAGATGTCCTCCAGCAGTTCTTGTCATGTACGTGGTTAATTTACCTCAAAAAAGTATAAAAGTCAGTTAACACTTCTTGAAGGTTTGAGCCAGATTTGCTCTATTAGTAATCAAAACAACACTTCGACGGAGAAATTTAAATCACAGAAAACTTTTTCACTCTTTTACGTGTTGTTTTTAGTGATAATGGAGCTAACAAGTATTTATTAGAGTGTTGTTTGTCCACTCATACAGCTGGCACGGCTCTGGGCAGGTGATAAATTACCTCCGATGGGTGTGGAATGAAATAGTGTTGGTTTTTAGAGTGCATCTGGAACCGAACCTCTAATATCTGTTGATCTAAGCGTCTGAGTTCTCGTCCAACACCGATAAGCCAATGTGAATATTCAAGGATTCAAGGTTCTCCTCTTAGGGAACTCATAGATCTCGAGTGCACAATGTGTTCCTGAGGAATGCAGCGAGACGGCGTGGAGCTATTTCGGTCGCAGTGCAGCAACGTGTTGGGACGCCCATCTGGTCTGAATCAATCAGACCGGGTCCCCACGCCAGCGTCTCCCCGGGTCTCCCAGCTGTAATAATACGTCCCGGCTTCATCAAGAGCCCACCTCGGACAGGGGTCAGTCCCGCGCAGATGACCCGACACCTGAAGAGAGGGAGCTTTCTCCTCTGAAATCTTCTCGCTAACCTTTCTCCCAGACCGTGACAGGGATTTGAGAATGAAATGAGAGCATCCAGTCTCACCCAGTTTACCAACAAGCTAAAAATAAAAGCCGTTTGATGTTGAAACTAGATCGATGCATCAGCTGACCTCAGCCGGCCTTAAAGAGCTGCGAACTTCTCTTTAGTCTGGCTGTCAGTGTCTGGTTCACCCTGACAGGAGTAAAACAACCCAGAACTTTTGGGTCCAGCAGAAACTAGCGTCAAACTTTTTTGAAACTGGCTTCACCTCTGCGTCTCAATCAACACCAGCCCGAGCCACAAAGACGTGACCAGAGAGCAGACCTGCTCGCTGACCGTCACGGCCCTCTCCAAGTTTCAGCGGCGGCGACTCGAGGGCAGAGTTTTTTTTTTTTTCCCGAGGTGTTGGAAGCAGAGGCGCAGGTTGTTTTTT
>JAPZEB010000017.1:2584909-2605935 GCA_029783705.1 Chaetodon striatus
GTCTGGCACACCTGCAGCTCATCTTTCGCTGTAATGTTTGCATTCAAGAAGCCAGGCGGCTGCCAGCCACTGTCACTGGCTGTCACCGAGACGAGAAAAAAAAAAAAAAAAAAGAGAAGGAGAGAAAAGAAAGAAACGAGGCAGAGAGAGGGGTGAAGTAGAAAAAAGAGCGCCACTGTGTGTGCCATTCTTCCAGAAATCTCTGACTGGCTTAATGCCGTCGTTGCTGTGCATGTGAAGAAATGGGCATTTACATGGGTATACAATAGAGACTACATTACTTACACAGTAGCCTCATTATATCCCCGACGCCTACCTTCTGCCCCGCACTGGTTTACTCACTCCTAGCTCTTATTGTTGGGGTATAATGGCGCTTGGGCATTTCTGAAATTCCCTCATTATTCAGCTTATTAAGGCTGCACCAACTCGATAATCGTGCCGCATTTCGTGTCAAAGGGGGCGACTGTGCTGATTT
This sequence comes from Chaetodon striatus, assembly GCA_029783705.1. Taxonomy (NCBI): domain Eukaryota; kingdom Metazoa; phylum Chordata; class Actinopteri; order Chaetodontiformes; family Chaetodontidae; genus Chaetodon; species Chaetodon striatus. The sequence goes on from JAPZEB010000017.1 coordinate 2,585,385, forward strand.
GCCACATTTGAAGGCTAGACAAGGCTCCGAGCTCAATCCTCCACGCATGCAGGCGGGATGAAATTGCTCTGTAAATACAGGCGACGTGTAATGCTTTTTTTGCCCCGGCTGACACAATGCAAGCTCCTCCCGGGAGTCAAACCCAAGGCGAAGTGCACCTGACAGATAACCCTGCCGATTTGGATGTCATTACAACGGGGGCCGGGCGAACACACGGCGCAATCCGTCAGAACAAAAAAACACACACCAGGCAGCTGTTAGGGAATGCAACAGAAAACCAACTGATGAGCAAGGGAAGGGGAAGGGGGGGGTGACACGGCCTTGCCATTTGCGTCCTTTTTCTGACACCAAATGCTCAATAGTTTCCAGGCTCCAACCTGAGGGGTTGAGAGGCAGGGCTGACAGGCTACAGAGGAGATGTGAGTGGACGTCTGTCGAGCTGTCATCGTAATGTCGCCTGCACTTTTTTTTTTGCAACAAGAGATTCACTTTTTTGCGATCAGGGGCGATTGTCCTACATTTACTTTGAGACAAAATAGGTATGTCACTTCTGCTAATGGCGCTGACAGAGGATGTGAGCAGCACGTTGGTGGGGAATATACAGATTTTTTAAAAAGCTGCCACCACGACTAGTCACCCTGTACATTAAAAGGGAACATACGCTCTCAGAGCTTTGTGGCCTCTCAAACAGAAAATAGGTCACAAAGAAACAATTGCCAGTCGTCGCACAAAGAATGTTTTTTTCCCTTCTCTTCTTTCTGTCTTCACATGTATTGAGTTTAATTATTGTGTGAGGCGCTTAAGCTCTCTTTGGTTTGAAGCATCCTGTCTCTTTTTGAAGAATATTCAGAGGCGGTTCAGGATGCCAAGAATATGTGGCCGCCTAGGGCTGGTCGAGGCTGCATTTTGCTATGTGACATGTTGTCATATACAGGGGGGAGAAAAATCAATTGGCAATTAAATGATACACCTTGTGAAGATGACAAGAGGCATTTGGTTGCACAGGAAGAAGTGAGTAGTGAGGGGCTTTGTAATGAAGGCCTAATGACTATTCATAAGCGATTTTCAGTCCGCTGATCCACTCGACTGGGAAGCTCTGCCCTGGAGAGTCGGCGCTGTCACTTTCCCTCACCTCAAAAAGGCGCCGCGATCGACGGTGTAGGATGTGAGCGAGAAATTACCCAGAATTCTGCCCCGGGCCTGTCTCAGGTCACATGCAGGAGGATGGGAGTCGGGGTGGGTAAGCGGAGAGGGGGGGGGACACACATCTGGCACACTATAGGTGCCACCAGGGGACAAAAAACTCCGAACCAGGAAGCTGCAAACACGCAGGGATTGACAGCGGCGGATACCTTTTCACACGACAGCGAGTTCGCTGGCTTTGTTCTTCTTCTCTGCCCGTATCCTGTTCGTATTATCGAGCTGACGGAGCTTTGAGGTGGCCATCTGCGAGGGCGAGAGCGCAGATTTATGACCTCGCCATGAACTATGGTCAATAGGTGATAAATTTGAGAGGCCCTCTTCGCTATAGAGTGGCGCTTTAAATGTGAGATCTCCAGGGAAGGATGCAGCCGGCCAGCTGAAGTAAAAGGACTCATTGATGACCTTTTACCCCCAGCGTCAGATCATCAGGTCACTTCCTGCCAAAGCGACTCATCGCCACCCCGCCCCCATGCTTCTTGCAGCATCGCTGGAAATATCATTTGGCAATTAGAATGGCGAGGCATTTCAAAATCCACTGACCCTTCCTCTGATTACTGCTTTTTTCCCAGACTTATATCACAGTTTCTCTGATTCGTGAGCCTTCCTGGTATCACATTCCTCGTCCAAGCGGCTGCCATGTTTCGATACAACTGACAAATACCAAAAGACCCTCTGTATGTATACATCCGCTGCTCAAACACGGCGTTATCTGGCTCTTATCGCCTCGTGCGGCTCACCTTATCTAAGGTAAATACAATAATGTGCTCATTAGGCTCTGCTTCATGGCTACTTGGCAGGCGTGTTTGCTCAGTAATAAGAGCTTGTCAGAAGCAGGCCAGGTCAGTGGAGTGGGGGAGTGAGTGTGTGTGTGTGTGTGTGTGTGTGTGTGTGTGTGTGTGTGTGTGTAAACGGAGGAGGCTAAAACCCAGAAATTATGCTTCCAGTGCAGCTCTGCGGTGGAGTAATTGAATAAGTCCCGAGTACCTGAGCAAGTCGGCGGCCCTCGTGGCTTTTCCCCCCTCCTCCGTCTTCAAGCCAACAGTCTATGGCTTCTTTTATTTTTTTTTTTTCCCCCCACTGCACGTGGCGCACCGCCAAAACGACTATTACATAATTAATCTGCATTGATCATCTGGTTAGCACATGAATCAAATGGCGGAATAATTGAGTCATGAAGTTTTGAGGTCCCGGCTCGCCCTGCGCGCCTCTTTCTTCTGCGTGGGTAAATGTGGAGCTGTGGCAGCAGCAGTCGGACAATGGTTTCACATTTTGAACTTGATGTGAGAAGTCAGTCTCGGGCCCTAACGAGGTTATTCTTTAAATTAAGGGAAGCTCAGAAGAATCCGTCTGGATTAGACTGCTCCCCGGAGCATCGTAAAGATTTAACTTTTCTTCTTATAAATTGACTCAAGACCCCTGCGCTGAAACCGGGCCAGATTTCCTCTCTTTATTTTGACTGTTAGCAGCTTTCACCACGCACAATCAAAGTTTAAAAATGGCAACATATATTGTCCGGTAACCTTTTATTAGAGTAACTCTGTGGTGAAACATCAGGTCAGAAGTGAGAAATTTCCTGTGTGTGTCACCCGGGTTGAAGCAGGGACCTGGATAGCATGTTACTGAGTGAATCACAGCTCAAATAGTGCTTGGCAAAGCAAGTCCCGCGTGGCGAACGGACCTCATCAGCAGAAAAACTCGAGCTGCGTTCACTGCTGCAGAATTTAGCAGGAAATTTACAAATAGGTGCAGTGGAATAATGCTGTCTCCTCGCAGGCGTTAAGGGAAAGGTAGCTCGCTGTAATCGAGGGGGGAGAGAGGAGGGAGTGAAACTGAGACGTGTAAATCAATGCCTGGTGTATCTCATCCAGATAGGGCCTGTGTGTGTGTGTGTGTGTAGTGGTGTGTGTGTGTGTGAAGCAGAGAGGCAGAGAGGGTGAGAGCCCTGCAAACAATGTCCATCTAATTTAACTCTTGAACCAATTTGATTCATATTGGAAGATTGTCTCGCTTGTTTTAAGAAAATGAGACTCGTAGGACTCAATAATAGACCTGATAAAAGAGGATTTTCACAGTGAAAGAGGGAGACGGAGCTTACCTCGCCGCTCTCACCGGCTCAGACGGGGTCAGCGCGGTGGCAGCAGCTGTAGTAGCTAAGTAGTTTTAATTGAAGTAGCAGTGCCATCATTAACATTGCTATCATTATTACAAAGCTAGCGGTTTCGGATGATACTTCTGTCCCCAGCCGCCGCCGCCGCCACTGCTGCTGCTGCTGCCGCCGCTGCCTCCCATCCCCATCCCCACCCCCAGACACCCGCACATCATTATGCAGTGGCATCTATCAGATACTGGCTTAATTAGGGCCTGTACAGCACATTAAGCAAGGGGAGTAGCCAAGCTCAAATATTTATAAGGTTGAGTATATTTATGATCTGTGTCATAATCCCTTATTGGAAGATTTCAGCGGAGGTTTTACAAAGCAGACCCCCGCTCTCCCCTTTCCTGACACCGACCTCCTCCCCCCTCCCTCCTCCTCCTCCTCCTCCTCCTCCTCCTCCACTTCCCTCTGCCTCTTCCTCTGCTGCTGTTTTACATTTACTGTAACAAACTGATGCTCTTATCCGTAGACACTTGGAGATAATGCACACCGTTATAAGCTTCCAATCAGAAGAGCAAGTGCTTAGCAATGTTTTTATTCAACGCCTTTGGCACAAACGTCAAGGTGGACACAACAATGGACTCACTACATTTTGATGGTCAAACCATGTCCATCTCATTCTGAAGGGAAGTTCTTTCAATTTGGCACTAGTCTGGTGGTCAAAGGTCAAAGTCAGTAACCTTGCGTCCATTTTACTCTTGTGAACGCTATATCTCAAAAACACCTTGAAGGAATTTCTCCAAATTTGGCACAAATGTCATCTTGGACTCAGTAATAAACTGATTAGAATTTTTTGGTCAAAAGTCACTGTGACCTTGAGCCCATCTCATTTGGAAACACAGTATCTTAGAATGGCCTTGAAGGAGTTTCTCAAATTTGGCACAAACATCCACTTGGACTCAAGGAGAGACCTTGCGTTCATGTCATACCTGTGAAAGCATTATCTCAAAAAGGCTTTGAGGGAAGTCCCTCAAATTTGGCACAAATGTCCACTTGGACTCAAGAATTAACTCACTGGAATTTGGAGATGAAAGGTCAAGGTTACTGTGACCCTGCATCCATCTCATTCTTATAAATGCGATATCTCAGGAAGGCACTTCCTCAAATTTGGTACAAACGTCCACTTGGACTCAACGGTGAACTGATTAGAATTTTTATTTTGGCCATAACTCATGCACAAATTATGACAAAAGTTTCACATAAATGTATAGGATTTTTTTGAAGTATTTTTTTTCGTTATTTATGTACTTTGATTTAAAAGTAAAAGTAAAGGCTGTGGCAGTGTTCTGCAATGAAGGAAACTTTTACACTGTACCTACTTTCGAAATATTGAAACAAAACATACAGATGCAACAAATGTCCTCGAAAACAAGATAAAACTAATCAGCAAAGATGCAGAAAGTTTTGGTTTTCTGGAGCCTGAACTTTTACCTGTTGAACTCTGATTGTTATTTAGTCTGACACACTTTATCTGCAGCACACTCTGCTCTCAGCTACATGTACAGTTCAAGCATCGTGAATAAAGGAAACCTTTTGAGCAACTTGACATGTATATCTAATAGGGTATAAGGCTTTTATTTTCCTGAAATGCCATCTACAGAGCGTCATGAGATTAACTCGCTGCTATTTTTAGTCCACGCAGAGTGCAGGTCTAAGTGAATGGCACTTCTGCCCCCTCCGACCTCCTCCGCGATAACTCCTCTTGTCTCTTTTTGTTCAGGCGAAGGTATCGTTGTTGTTAAGAGCCCTTCCCTTTCTCCCTCACTCAGGCATCTCTTTTTTTTAATGCCTCGCCTTGGGAGAAACCACAAGGGTCATGTTTATTTAAAATACAAAAACACAAGTCTGTCCTTGTCCTTAAAAAATACCCCCCCTCCTCTCCTCATCTCTCTTTCTCTTCTCTGTAAAGGGGGGGAGGCAGGTAAGAGCGGAGAGGGGCTGCAATTAGGCGTCGTGCTTGACTCTTTTCCTCCCTTCAGTGGTTGCTGTTGTGGGGTTGCAGAGGGTTTAATGAGTACAGATTTCACAAATGGTGGTTACATTCAAAGTGACTTCATAGGGGACAAACATATGAGAGAGTAGTTTCCCTTTGCTGCACTTAAGTCGGAAAGTAGTTGTGGTTTTTTATTGCTCAAGTTAGAGGTTAGCGATTTATTTTAAATGTGTGCTTGTATCTTCAAACAAATAATGGAATCAAGAAAAATTGACTCAGATTTAGAATAAAGTAAACATGAAATAATATTTGTATCGGATGAAGGTAGAAGTAAGAGGAGAGGCTTTAGAGATGTGGTCCAAAGTGCACTGGAGCACACAGACTGAAGGCAACAAACTTAATGTAAGCACCTTTATGCTCAACGTTATATTTGTATAGACATGGATGAAGCCTTCTGTCTGTATTCTGCATTCATGTTTTCTTCTTTATGCACATTTTCTGGAAGCTTGCAGATGTGGACAAAATGGACCATTGCCACCAGAAATCATGGGGTCAGTGTAGCATAGTTGAAGCAAGACACGACCATAAGACATTTTAAAAAAGGTGGAACAGAGCAAATCCAACCAGGTGTAACCAATAGATTAATTGCCAACTAATTTAATAATCGATTAACTGGTTTGAGTAATTTAAAAATAGAAAAATTCCAAAGTTTCTGATTCTATCTTCTTAAGTCCTCTACGACTGCATACTTTGGGTTGTGGACAAACCAAGACATTTGAGGACGTTGTCCCAGGCTTTGGGAAACACTGATTGACATTTTTCACCACTTTTAATCACCAGATTAATTGACAATGAAAACAACTGTTGGTTGCTGCCCTGGCCTTGAATTCAGGTGCATCTTTATCGGAGTAAAGCCTCTGACCCGAGTCTTGACTCTGATGACGATACACCTGGGATCGAAAAGGTAGTCATCTCATAGAGTTTGTTGCCTTAAGTATGTGTGCTCCAATATACTTTGGCCCAAACCAAATTCATATCTCAGAGTCTGATGTCTTCACAGTGACTTTATAAGAATATCTGAGGAAGTTATTCAGCTCAGATGTAAGCTCAGTGCCTGCTGTGATAAAGTCAGGGGTTTTAAGAGGCAGGTCATCTTTAAAAATTAGGCACATCTTAGCTATAAAAGGTACAGTTAACATTTCAAGAAAGGATGAAAGCACAAAAGGTAGGGAAATAGTTTAACCCACACCTCTAAACAACCAAACACACCAATCTCCCTGCTCGCAAAAGAGCCAGGAAACTATCACGAAGAGATCTCCAGCGTAACCTCCACCCACCGTTACAAGTACCCCCCCAACGCTGCGGCGAGGTCCAGGGCAGCAGCTCTGACCTCTATACCAGACATTCGTGATGAGGTCTCAGTGTAGGCGGGCCCCTGCTGTAACATGCCAGTATGTAGGGGATTCTCTCATAGCTGGCGTAGGTTATCCAGAGCCAAAACCTGTGAGAGGAAAAAAAAAAAAAAAAGGGAAGGAAAATACTCCCCGGTCACTAAAGCCTCTCCTTTAAGACGCTCTAATACAGATTGCGAGGCAGGAATGAACTGCGAGGCTTCAGCCGCAGTTTGTGCTGACCTCAACCGCAATACTCTTTCCTCTCCCCGAGTAAGTGGAGTCGAGGAGTGCAGAATCGCAGCGCTCTTAAGAGTTGGGCTCACTCTTGTTCGCCAATCACTCAGGTGGGGAAGTGAAACGTGTTCACCTCTGGGTGTAATTGAGATTAAGTCGCCCTCATGTTGTGTGGGAGGAAACAAGTGCTCTCTTTACAGGGCGCAGCAGCATTTTAAGGCGAGCCACAGTTGGAGTGCATTAGGGGTTTTATGTTGTTTAGCCATATGTTGCCAGAACAGTGTGTCAGAGCGGGGAGCAGCGTTGAGTCATATTTTCATTTTAGCCATTCAGCTGATGTTGTTATCCAGAGGAGCTCATAAATGATGTCAGAGAGGAATACGCTGAAATGGCTTGTGGGACAGGGTTTCTAACTCAAATTCCTGTTTTCTCCGAGTAACCATGTGTGACACAGGCGAGGAAAGATGGAGCACAGTTAAACAGAAGAAAGTTCAAAGCTTTAATTTTATGGTGAGCTCATCTTTAAATCAGCTCCAAGTGGGTTTTGGGAGGTTTTTCTATCCGATTAAATATGTGTTAACAAGTAGAATAGGCTGTTGTAGTGTTTAGTTGGAATAAAAGTGTGTAGACTGCTGGGTCAGAATGGTGCAAATGGTGTTAAAAACACACTGAACTGCACCAAATGATCTTCTACAAACAAACAAAATATTGCGTAACCTAGAAAAGTCTGCCAGTGGAGTGTACAAAGAAGATTTGTTGAAACTAGAATACAAATCAATCCAGAATGAAACACTTTTGGACCTTAAAAGTAGAAACAAAAGACCTGATAAAAGCAAATTAACTGCAGAAATTCAAGGTAAAAGTTCTTGAGATAAGAAAGCAAGAGTTAATCATCCAAAATAATGATATCAACTCCTAGAAAGTGCTTCTTTTGGATTGGGGCTCCAGTTTCAGGAACTTCCAAGGCATCTGAGCAAAATATGACAAGGTAGTAATTACAATATATGTTGAGGGTACACATCCCCATTCAGATATGATGAAAATGTCCACCCTAATGTATTGATGCATGCAATGCAAAACAGCGGCTATCTCTGACGCTGCCAACAACTTCCATGGTATATAGAGCAAGAGACCCCATATAGGGCGCGCAGGGTGGGAGGTGGAGGGGTCAAACAAACACTGGACTTTCACCTGGGAGCCTACTGTTCACTTCCTGTGTGTAACAAAAAGTCAGCTGAGTTAATTTAATAACAACTTAGCATGCTAGTATGTGCAGCATGCTACGCGAGTGATGTTACATTACACTAGTAAGAACCGTACATATTTTAAGCCAAGCCACGATGAAGCTAAACCTAACGAGGGACTTTTGTTGTGTTTTACCTACGTTCTCTGTTTATTTTGAAAAAGATGTGCATATAACAACCAAAAATTGTATATTTTCATGTCAAAACAGAAAGGTATTTTGAAAAGACACAATGCATGTTACAAATGTCAACTGAAAAACTGACACAGGAGGCTACCTAGCATGTCATATGTCGACATTTAGGCGCACTGACAAAGCGGCAGTATTTCACGGGATGGCTGTCCGAGATAAACTTTAGTAAATGTAATCATTATTATATATAAACATAGCAAATTGTCATTATTATTATTACAGCGTCTGGCATTATGGGAAACTGCAGTTCTGCATGTGTATTCAGCTAACATTAATGTCTTTATTAAGTTATATTCTTCAGGTAACACACGTGAAGCACGTGTAAAGTGATGAATTATACAATGTAGTAGGAAATGCTGACATCATAGCTGTGGCCTTGTTGTAGTTAAAAGTTATCAGGACAACAGGCACAACATGCAAGAACTTCTCAGTGAAGTTCAGAAAAAAAAATCTAATCTCAGGTCAGTTTGTGTTATCTAAAATTTGACTAATAGTATCACTACAAACATTAGTTGTCTACAAGGTCCTCTGAAAGTTTGTTCCAGCAGCGCTTGATAGAAGTAAAAAGCTAGATATTTGCTTTTGGTATTTGGTTTAAACCCTCCTAAACTCTCGTTCGCCTCACCCACCTTTCATTTGCAGAATGGAGTTCACACAGTACCACCCACACCATTAGATTGCCAAGTGAAGTGATGCTCAGGGAAATGTAGAATTTCTGAAAATACCTCAGCAGTGACCGCTCAGCACCAAAGATGGAAACAAAGTAAAAAAAAATCACCTCTTGAAATACCTTGAATCTTACTTTAGGTATGGTAGTGTCCAAGTACTCTGTAGAACCTTTGCCCTCGTGCCCCTACACCTGAGCACTGCAGCCAGCCCACGGGCAACACTGTGGGAGGGGCCCAGCTGCTCCTCAGGCCTCCTCCTCCCTACTCCTCTCCGCTCAGGCTAGCGTAGGAAGGAAAAACCTAGGAGGGAAAGGAGCTGCACTCGTAGCAGCGCGCATGAAAACGGCGAGCCTTTGGCCAGGTGGTTGGTGGTGGGGTCTCGCTTTTATTGATTTTCGTTACTTTTCTGACAAACATCCTCCTCTTTGTTTGGCCACCGAGGGCAGCGAGAGGAGCGAGCAGCGTGGGGTGTTTGGAGTTTGAGAGAAAGACGAGAAACCGACAACGCTGCCTGGCCTGGGAAACCTTTGCCTCTTTATCTTCCTCTCTCCGTTTTCTGCGCTCCCACTGGAGAGCTAACACATTATTATGCATTTTGCTTTATTTTACTGCATCGATTTAAAGTAATTTGAAGGTTCTGCAGGGACTAGTACCTGGGTTTTTCTGAGATCGCTCAGTGTGTGCTTGCGTGTTAAAACAGCAGGGCCTCTGCTAGATACAGGGTCTATTTATCCCAGAGGGAAATTTAAGTGTCAGCAAGAAGGTGGGACACAATAAATACATGTTGTATCTGTGAAATACAGAGGATCCAGGCAGTTAAAGCGTTACTTACTGCCCTCATTTTTTTAGTCATTGCTCATTTTCTTAGGTGTTGACTTTTAAAATCCCTCACACCCCATTACAGGACGAAAATCTCGACTTAGGGTTATAGGTAGACGGCGCATTGTGATCGTATTTCCACACGTCCTGTGTTGAACCCTGCAGTGTTCCCAATATCATACATTCCCCTTTCATATCTGCTCGGGAGCCGCCACTTCAGGAAACCCACCAAGGTGTCCGTTCGCTCACGGTTCCAGCCCTTCAACCTGTCAGACACACTTTTGTGACGCCAAATCCCTCTATTCATTTTTCTCTCCTTCGGCACAAATATATTTTCCTTTTTTTTCCCCCCTCTCTTTTATCAAGGGCAAACCTGAACTCCATGGAAAACGCACACACACACACATCCAGGGCAGGGAGATCTCCAGGGCCTGTCATTTTACATTTACATTTTAGCCATTTAGCTGACGCTCTTATCCAGAGTGACTTGCAAAGAGTGCAACGGCAGACTGAACCTGAATGTTCACATGTAGGTGAAAACATGCAAGCCGAGGAGAAAAGGTCAGGTTTTTATGTATTTATTATGATTGCACGAGTCGGTTTCGTGACCTTTTGAACCTTGAAATCTTTAAAAACTTTCTTCAGATTTACATTTTGTCACGGATGCATCATTCTGGACAACCCACGCTTTGTTTAACACCTATTCTAATCTCTCACGGAGCCATTTTGAAAAAAAAAACCCAGCTCTTTTACTTTCCGGAAAAGAAAAAAAAAGATAGCGAGTATTCTGAGACTCTCCACCTGGCTGTGTGAATTATTCAAACGTGCAGGAAGTGAAGCCCACCCCTGCTCTCACAGGTTTTAAAGGCCAAAATTGCTTCATCATGCCCATGTGAAAGTATGCATACATTATTCAGTTAAACCTGAGAAAAATCAGACATCTCCCTTGGTATTTGTGCCAGCGCTGAAAAAAAGGGAGAAAAAAAAACGGCCTGCTCTTGAATTTCTGAGTAGTGGACATTTTCTTCCTTCGCTCCTCTTCTTCTTCTTCTTCTTCCATGATTGCTACGTCCATTTATTGATAAAACATTTTCAAAATACTACCTTAAAATTTAAAAAAAAAGACTGTGTGTAGGCTTGAAAGGATCGATTTTCCACATTTCTTCTTCAAAGTCAAACCTTTGCAATCACCCGCAGCTTATCTCTATCGTATAACCTGTAACCTGGTTTCATGGCTGCTCTCCATATCTATCACACACACCTAAAACTGCACCTCAACAATCTATACTGAGTCCTGGATGCTTTTCTAATTGTTTCTCTCTTCTATCGACCGCCTTATTCAGCCACTGTTCCCCATAATGAGAGATAAGTCGCTTCACACCGTCGAGCACCTTCCTCATTTGTCTTGCACGCACATACACTCATATATATCTGTGTACAAACACACATCCTCCCCCCACTCCCTGACACATAAGACACATCCGTACACACACAGCATTGGGCCTAGGGCCTACTGTATGGCACTCTTATCTTCAACACACAGACTTAGCATTATGCCATCAACAAGCTAGTGTCTCCCAGACGCCACCGTCGCACTGATCTCCTCTCAGGTTGGACTTCTCCTTCGAAATCGTCGTTAATTTAGCATTGCTAATCTAATAGGACGCTGGCTTTTTTAAATACATCACAAAATTCGTTCAATGTCAGAGGTCCTTTTCCACACTGGCAATATTGTCTCTTTTTTTCCTTTTAATTCGCTGTTCATGTATGCTATGAATATCCCCACGCCGTGCATAATGTAATTAAGTATGGCCAATGCAGTGTGGGCAGCCGTCCCAGAGCCAGCCAGTTCACTAACTCAGAGTATGAAACCTTATGAACTGCCGCTGCTTCCCGTCATTCAGCTCTTGTGGCAGTAATGCACCAAGCAAGGTTTTGTTGAAAAGCTGTGTGGCTTCAGGAGGTGCCGCAGATGTGTTGCAATTGCTTGCATCTAAAAAAGACCTGATGGATGTAATGTGAACATTCAAGAGGAGGGCACTGATATGTTTTTTTGTTGAAAGCAACACAAAGTTCAACAGAAGCTGGCAAGATGCCGAGTTAGTTTGCTAACGGAGAACCCAGACATTTGTTGTGATGAAATTTGCTTCTTGCTCAAGAACGAGACGATGGGTGCAAATTTCAAAACGGGACAAAGCTAAAGTTCACTAGGAAACTGTCTGTCTGGGCAAAACTAAAGTTGAGACATGTTTAAAAGAGAAAGGTGTACATCCATACATATCTGCTAGTTTCCTGTTTGGCTGTGTCGTGTTTATTTCAGTTACATAAGCTGTGTTGGACAAGAGCATTTCCGAAATGTCTCGGATGTCGCATTTGCAAAATGACCGCAATCATCAATGAACTTTTAGTTTGTGAATGTGTCGAGGGCCCCGCAGCCCGGCTGTTGAATGCTGCTCCATATAAATGATTGTCTAACTGAGAAAGCAGAGAGTGTCACAGTGTAACAACTCAAGGAATCCCGAAAGGAAACAGCTGCATGGACAGGCTACAGCATTTGTGTGTGTGTGTGTGTGTGTGTGTGCAGGCTTGTACGAGTGTATCTGCCAGCATGTGTTTTCCCAGAGTTTCCCAAAGCTCCTGTGTGATTATGTATTCTTGTATTTCTGGACCACATGTTCTCCTATTGGAAAACACACATTTAGCTTTAGCATTTGGAGGTAAAACTGACACTAGGGTTGGTTTTGTGTTGCTTCCTTTATACCTTACAGGTATAGTGATAGAAACATGTGTAGGTGCATGTGTTCAGGGTTGGAAAGACGCTCATTTCCAGTCTTGTCAGCTGTTGTTCTGTCGTTCCAAACGGGGCTCAGGAGAGATTTGGGGGTGGGGAGTTGAGTAGGGAGGGCCGAATGTAATTTCTTGCCATCCTGACAGCACCGCGGAATAAAGTGGCGCTCTCTTCCCGGGTGATTGGAGGGAATTGCTTCTCGGGGTGACAAATGATTAGCTGTTATCTCGGACAGGATTTGAGTCCCACAAGCAAGACGGCAAGTCAGCCGGACCGAGCGGCCAGTCAGCCACCCGGCCCGAGTGACTGCGCTGAGTCAGGTAACTCCGTGGGAGGATACAAGGGCGTATGCGGAGGAAATTAAGTCGCCAGCCGCGGTTAACCGCCTCCTTCCTCCTCCTCCTTCGTCCCCCCCTATGAGGCCCCCACCAGGACAAAGCCTAATCCGCTCTGTCAGGGGCAGATTACGACTTTGTTTAATTGGAGATGGGCTTCGCTGACAATCGGGCCTGTTGTCGCCCAGTGGTGCAGGTGTTTTGTTGGGGCTTTTCATCCTCAGGATGCACCCACCAATATATATACCATTTTTAGTTATGTACACCCTGTGAGGCTGGAATACTGGAGTGAAATGTGACTAAATTTCGGGCCTCATTCCACAGAATATAAACTGTTTTATTTAGTCGACCTATAAGTCTTAATCAAAAGCTATAGAAATGTTAATAATCCACATACTTATGAGGAGCCCACTGTAGCACCTCACACTCAATAAAAGGATCAGGTCACGAGAGCCTCAAGCATTCACAGCCATTGTAAAAAAAGTTCAATTTATTTTTACAAGAAGAAGAGGAAGAGCAGAGTGCACGCTGAGATGAACCGATGTTGGCAGAGAGGGAATCTGTCTTGTTCCTTTATGGCGAGACCTAATGAAGAGGGTTGATTCCTGTGTATCACACACGGATTTTGACACATTAATCCCTGGGTAGACTTCAAGCCTTTGTCCGTCTAATGGCTCTTTGGCACCTTGGATTCCTGTTGGAAGCCAATTTGTAGCACTGACATCGAGGCGGGTGAAGCAGCTCAGCGGCAGCGGCCACATTTGGAGAGAAAAGTCAAGGTGTTAAAGCCTGATTGGTTCCACTCTGCGGTGCAACGGGCGGCTGGTTGTCACCCCACGAACACATGCCTCTCAAATGGGAAAATGTGTAGACATTGGCCCCCTTTGCACCTTCCCGTGCCCTGTATAGATAAGAGAATTTGAGAGTTATAGTCACATTAGAGGAAGGCTTGAGGGGAGGGAGAAAAATGTCTGAGCTGAAATATCCCTCTGTCGCAAGAGTAAATAAGTTCTCCCCATGCCAGCGAAACCCCATGGGATCAATTAGCTGCCCATTACCATAGATACAGAGTTTCTTACGCAACAGCTTGCTTCGAAATTTGAGTGGAGGGAGGGGGAAGACGAGAGAAGGGGGGGATGTTTAAGGATCTTGTCAAACTTCACCTCTGGCTTGAACAAGCGTTGCGGGGAGGCTCTGGCATGTCGTCCGGGTCACGAAAACAACATGAAAACGTCTCTGTCAGCCGCTCTGTTTTCATTACCTGAAACAACAAACAGCGGAGAAAAAAGAGGGGACGAGGAAGGAAAGAGTGAGTGCTCCCCTGGGGCGCCATTTACTTCCTGTGCAGATGAGACGATAGGTGAAAAAGGCCCACTTGGCTCCTGAGATTGAGTTAAGATTTTCCTCTCTTCTCTGTCCTGTCTCTTTCCCTCTTTTCCCTCGTCATCTTTCATGTGACTGTGTTACATTTTGGGAATGTGAGGCAGCATACTCGGTGCCTTCACCCCATGTTAACGGTTGCTCCGCATACATGGATTCATGTGCCAGCTCTGCCAGGGTTAAAGGTTCATTTCCCCATGAGCAAGTCGCTAACACTGCCAGGCTCGAAGTCTGACTCCCACTGGGATCACCCATGCTAAAAATGTATGCAGCAAAGGCGCTTTGGATAAAAACGTCCACCAACTGGCTCATGCTATGTTAACTACACTTGAGGGAATTGTCCCACAATAACAACCACCCACCCGAGGTTCTGCATGAATCCTTCTCTTCTCCTACCACAGGGAAGAGGGCATTGTTTGGCAGTCCCGCCCTCGCTGGCCTGAGGTTGCTGATATTTTAACTAAGGTGATGATAGCCTCAGTTGTTTTCCTCCAAGGGGCGTTACCCCAGCCCGTCTGCTACCTCTCTCCCTCCGTGGGAGCTCGACTTTTTCAACTTCTTCTCTGTGATTTATGACCTCTCCATCAGACACATCCCATGGGTCCTCCCCCGGTGCGCACACAGCCCTGCCACAGCGACTCCTGACTAAAATGGATTAGGTGCAGTTATCCGCAAATGGATCCTCGACTACCTCTGTCCTGTTAACTCGCTAGCTTAGACGTCGCCTGGTTTGATTGCAAAGGTGGAGTGGGCTGGAGCGGCTCGCTCTGATCCGTGGCGTCTCTGTTTGCCCGCCGTAATTACCTGTTTTGAATGAGTTAATAGCCATAGGAAACCTGCTTGCCGGGGATAAAAGGGACAGTATCTGGCGTTCAAAGCGATGAGAGGGTTTTAACTGCACTGGGATGTGTGTATATGTGTGTGGGAGGGGGGATACTTTTCCTTTATGCGCTCTCGAAAGGGAAGAAAAAAAGTTTCCTTATCAGGTATGTACTTAAAAGGATCCCACTGCTGGAAGCGCACTGTCTTGGGGGAAAGCGGAGAGAAAGATGAAAGGCTTTTGTTAAAAGTGACGCTTGGCCCAGGTTTCCTGTGCCTTGCCTAGACTCCCCTGTCCCTCCCCGCCTGAGTGCTCGGCTCTCTTCCTCCCACTTTTGCCTTCTCCGCCTTGCAATGCTGTCTTTGAGGGGGGAAAAGTAAACCCTTCTTGCCGCCTGCCGGTGTTAGATTAAATACCGAGATGGCGACAGGAAAAAGGCAGGGAGGAAAAACAAAAAAAAAAAAAAAAGTGCCTGCCTGCTTAGCTGGCTGGCTTGCTGGCTGGGCCGGGGTGAGGGATGTTGGAGGAGAGTTATCAGGTTGGCGACGGAAACTGCCAGTTAGTCAGCAAGACTCCCAATCTGGTGTAGTCCAAACATGCCGCCCCGGGTTTTCGATGACACGGTAATCTGTCCCAGGGAGTTCAGGGTTGATCTAAAAAAGAGAACTCATCTTTTTTCTCCCTTATCACACCGACATAGCAAACTGAAGGTGCCTAAGGCCACTAACACAATAACAAGAGAATAAAATGATCTTCTTGAGGGAGGTTGTATTGAGTGCATTTTTCATGGCTGAACTATGTCCTGGTGGGCTTTAGTTCATTGGTAAACACAGAGTTAACAGCATTATTGGACATCTTGGAGAACACATTTCCTTTCATTTACACTGTGCAAATCATCTGCCCCTTACACGGGAAAATAGCAATGATATGACTTCCGGGAGCTGTGAAAATTGGAGACCTGTAAAGCCGTTTGGGGGCTTCTTGAGCCGCTGAGACGAGGTTTCTAAGGGATGTGAAGGAAGTATCAAGAAACAATGAGTGTAAGACTTTATGTCTTGGCTTAGTTCCCCTATCTCTCTCTTTTTTTTCTGCTCTCTCTCTGCCCTGCCTGCCTGACTAATCAGGACCGCTAAGAGAAATGGTAATAGCTTGCATGCAGTGACAGTGCCCTGGCAGGTTTGTAAGCGCTCCACCAGGGAGAGAAAAAAAAAGCAGCCTGCGCTATGCATCCTAGAAATGAGACTCAATAAGCACAATAATGTGTTTAACTTGTAAACTAGTGCGGGTGACAGATTACGGGCGGTCCAGCAGTGTGGCAAGGAGCCGACGTCTCAGCCGTTCACCTTTTGCCTCTACATCTGTCCTGCTAATGGGCTCCACTTCCACTTCTCTGCCAGCGCGATAGAAACCCAGCTCCTAAAATCCTCAGGCGAAGCTCTCATTCCTCCCCTCATTCTATTTCCCAATTAGACGAGAGGGCATGATTAGTTTATTAGCAGTAGCAAAAGCTCCGGCGAATGTGTTTGCGGATTCTTAGCCGTTAATGAGCAAATTCAAACCCTATTGAACGGACGCGGGTGGGAGGGGGAGGTTATTCGCGTGCGCGCTCGGCTAATAATAGCGTCCCAAAGACAAAAGATGGAGGAAATAGCATTATAGGAGGGGGGGCAGAACAATGGAAGCCTACCGGCGCTCTTAATGGCATGCTCTTTCATTTTTTAAATTGTTTCCCTTTTGGAATTATGTATGCTCGCCATCCTCTCCTTCAGGGTTTGGCAAAGCGTATATACACATACTCTTCTTCCACAGCCAGCCTTGCTAACACCAGGGAATAGAGGCAGGTCTTGAAGCACAGGAGACAGTAGTTCCACCTGTGGGAAATGAACTCCAGCGCAACCCCCTCTTTGTTTTCCCTCTGCCTTGGCAGGCTTAACCACCTCCTTTACAAGGCAGGTAAATTGTTCATTAGGGCTGAGGTAAAAGGGGGGTGGGAGGTGCTGCCGAGGAGGATTTTTTTTTCTCCCCCCCTCGCACGGAGGCTGAGAAGTGCGAAGAACAAACAAGTCAGAGCATTTGTTCAACGGTGTAATCTACACATCAATTATCCTGCCGAGCTAATTAGCACCTCGGCATACCCCAGGTACCTGAGCACTCACACATGCTCGACTCTTTCAAGCCACTGATCAAAAAAAGGAGAGGATTGACAGAAACACGGGGAGGCAGAACCCAAGGGTAGGTGGGGGGGAAAAGCCTTAGATCAAAATTTCCTTTTTACTTACAGTATATGGAGACTACAGAGTGTGTGAATGTGTTGCAGCCATTCACGTCATGCCAATGGAGCTACTCAATTATGTAAGCCATATACATATGACTGAGTGTATGCCATCTTAGCTGATCGTAGGAAATATGAATTTTCATCCAGAAGTAACCTTTCTTTTTACTTTTCTCTGCATAGAGTCGGGTTAATTATCATGTTAAGAGGTCTGCTCAACAAACTACTTTCAGTAAAGCAGAACTGGTGTGACAAATCCATCCAAAATACAGTATGTCCAAATAAGTGTGCACAACATCAAAAGGTTAACTGTGAGCGGTATTTAATCCACTGTTGTTGTTGCATATGATTTTTGTGGAGTAGAAAATTATGGTTAATGTCACTCAGGGTAAGAACCGGAAACAAATTTATAAAAAAAAAATGATTAGACACAAGCGTAGATTATTTTTATGCCTCTGTGCCGGGGACAGCTTCGACCAGAGGCATTACATTTTAGGGGTTATCCGTACATCCATCCATTCTTGTGGACGCAATGTGTCAAGAATGCTTCGAATGTGGCACGAACGTCCACTTGCAATCAAGGTTGAACTTGAACTGAGATTAGATTTTGATGCCCATAGGTCAAAGTCATTCTGACCTTGCATATGTCTCATTTTCTTCAACATGATATCTCAAATATACCTTGAGAGAGTTTCGTCAAATTTGGCACAAACGCCCACTTGCACTCAAGTCTGAAGAAATTTAGATTCGATGGCCATAGGTCAAAGGTCAAAGTCTCTGTTACCTTGCGCTCGTCTCATTTTCTTAAACATGGCATCTCAAATATACCTTGAGGTAATTTCTTCTAATTTGGCACAGGGGGGCCACTTGCACTTGCATTTTGATGACCATAGGTCAAAGGTTATGGTCACTGATACCTTGTGTCTGTCTCATTTTTTTAAACACGATATCTTGAAAGCACCGTGATGGAGTTTCTTAAAATTTGGCACAAACATCCACTTGCACTCAGAGCTGAATTGATTAGATTTTGGTAGCCACAGGTCAACGGTACCTTGCGTCTGGCTCATTTTTTTTAACACGATATGTCAAAAATACCTAAAGGGAATCTCCTCAAATTTGGCACAAACATCCACTTGCACCCAGTGATCAACTGATTAGAATTCTAGTTTATTTCTTCTCTAAAATCATCATTAGAGTATTTTTTTTTTACACCTATCATGCAGCTGTTGTAACTCTGACTGTTTGCTGGTAGGAACCTTGTGTGTGTGTCGTCATAGCTGATCGTAGTAACCTTTCTTGTTAAATGGTCTTCTCCAAAAATTACATTCTGTTATTCTATACTGGAGTGACAATATAGATTATATCCTTATTAATGTACATAGATGTGTTAGTGGTGTTTATTCACTCTTTAATCCATTGCTGTGGTTGCTTGTTATTTTTGTGAACAGGGGATTAATGGGTAATGTTGCTCAGGGTAAGAACTCCACTTTAATACCTGAAACATAATAAAAAATGACCAATGACAGTTATAAATCGTTTTCTAATTCCTCGATTTAATTTCCTCACCAAGCTTGTTTTTGTGAAACATGATCATCAGAGTATTTTTTACACCTATCATGTGGCTGCTCTTATTATTACCTTTATATGTTGTCGTTCTGGGAATTTAAGCCAATTATCTTATAATTGCACTCATTGTTCGCTGATAGGAACCTCAGTTTTAAGTCTACAACGGAAAATATGTAGTTGGGAGTCGATTAAAGGAGCATAAAGGGATTTCATTTTGCTGTAAAAGATAAAAAATAATCAAATAAATGGATATATTAAAGGCTGATACCTGTAAATGTGGAGGTGGTTGCTGTTTTGAACTTTCCAGTTAGCTTTCTTATTAAGGTGTAGCGCAGTATGTGAAAGAGCCCTAGGTATCCACATCCTCCACCCGCTCCCCCCCCCCCTCCCGCTTCCACCCTCAACTCCCACCATGTAATTAAAAGTGTAGTTTTCGCCCTCCTGCGGCTAGATAAGAAAGCCAGGTACAACATGAAAAAAAAAAAAAGAACGCTGAGGGAAAAAGGGAAACAAAATGCCTCGATCTGCTCCTGTTTACTCCCACCCACGTCATGTATAAGTCATGGGCTCTGGGGCCCTTCGACTGCAGCGCTGCCTGTTTGTGCCGTTTACCGAGATCGAGAGAGAGGTTAAGTTGTGTCATCTCGCTGCTGTCTTACACCTGGCGTACCTTGCCGCTAGCGCTGTCTCACACACACATACACACGCAGATGTTGGAGGAAGGTGTGCAGAATCTCGCATCCAGTCGGCCATCACAATAAGAACGTGAAGTCCAATCGATTCAGAAAAGCGTTAATAAATACGCTTTCCTCATACAGCTTACACACACTGTAAAGATACAAGAAACTTTCCACATTTGACTGACAAATCGGGAAAGAAAAAGCTTCCAGGACGTGGTTTTGGACACTCAGGTCGTTGCTGTGACAATAAGCTATGCCCCCTATCTGTCCAAACTCCACCCTCACCCCCTCCTCCCCTCTACACCCCCCCCTCTGGCTGGCTGGTAGCTAATTGGGAAGTTGGTAACAGTGTCAGAGAGAGTCGCCTTTCTCCAGAGGGCTCTCCCTCTCTGCGAGGGCCCAGGCCACCTCTCCAGTGTGTGTGTGCGCGTGCGTGTGTGTGTGTGTGTCATTTACTGATTGGAGAGCCCAGTTTGCCGATTGCCTGCTGGGGATGAGGCACACACACACATACACACACACACACACACACACACACTCCCCATTTCCTGGTGCTTGTTTGATACCTGGTGGGGATGCTATTCAGGTGACAAAGGTCTGCTCTGTATGTGTGTGTGTTAGTGTGTGTGTGTGTGTGCATGTGTGTGTGTGTGTGTTAGTGGGGGTAACAGATGTGATTTTACACTCTCATTACCATGTGAATGAGGCCCTGGGCCCCCAGATTGGCTCGGACCAGAGAGGAGGAAGAAGAGGACTCAACCCCTTCTCGTCCCCCCTCCTCACCCTCCCATGGCCCCTCACCTGGACCCCCCCCATCCCCCCCGGTTCATCCTGTCTGATCTCTTTAGTCCATCTGAGGTCTCGGCTTG
>JAPZEB010000017.1:2629248-2647511 GCA_029783705.1 Chaetodon striatus
TTTGGCAAAGCATTTCTTTCTTTTTTTTTTTTTTTTTTTTTTCTCCTCTCTCTCTTTTTTTTTTGCGCTGGTTTGTGGTTTGGCCCCGGTAATCTGTTCAACACAGAATCAACAAAAGCCACAGTCTCTTGATTGACCTTATATGTGAAAGTCGATACAAAGAAACGTGGCTCTGTTGCTGATTAAGCCAGGCTTGTGTATGTATGCATAATATGTGTGTGAGTGTGTTTCCCTTTTTTTATTTTACAGTCCCAAACTCAAAATCTGATTTTATGTCATGAGTAAATTAGGTCAGTGAAGTTTTTTTACACGTTGCTCCTCAGCAGCTCATGGTAGCACGTTTATCTCCGACTTTTGGCCGGATTAAGTTACAATTCTTATTTTAGCCGGCATGGCGTGACAAGCAAACCCAGTAATTTAGATGTATTCTCCCCAAAGCACGGCTGTAATGTTTTAGGGTGGCTGTCCTCATCGCATTTCCACCAAGATGTTCCCAATATCCTCCTGTAAGACATTTCTCAGGGGAAGAAATGAATCCAATTTATTCCTCCCCCTCTCTTTCTCCCTCTGTATCGGTCTCCTCCTTCACTGACTCTCTCTTTTTCTCTCCCCCTTCCTCCCCTTTTCAGTCAAGAGCGTTGATTGCACTTCAGAGTTCGAGGACTTCTTCGCCAAGCGGAAGCTGGACGACGGCGACAGTCACGTGGTGAGCATCGCAGAGTACCTGCAGAGGGGCGACACCGCCATCATTTACCCAGAGGCCCCAGAGGAGCTGTCCCGCCTGGGTACGCCGGAGGCCACCGGTCCAGAGGAGAACGGTACGAATCCTGTCAGGGGTGGAGGGAGGGGATAAAGTGTCTTTCAACTTTTCAGGGACACCAAAGATAAGTCAGGAAAGGAAGAGAAGTAATACGAATCTAAAGCAAAGACTGTATGAACACAATGGACGTAGCCACCGATGCCTTGAATTTGGCATTTTGGCCGTTGCCATCTTGGATTATCGGAGACGGAAGTAACCAAATTAGGACAAGCTGTCACTCAAAGTGGCCACAGCCTTAATTTTGTGTGCTTTAAGCCTTAAAAAATGTATTTGACTATATGAATTCACCCTCTGTACAGTTGTGTCAATGCTAAAATTAGCTACAGCGACCAAAATTGTTTTTCTACCAGACTGTAAACATGTTTATTTCAGCTGTAAGTTGGGCTTTGTAACATGGGGGTCTATGGAAGTTTACTCACTAATAGAGGCAGCCTCAAGTGGCCATTTAAGGAAGTGCAGATTTTGGCACCCCCACACTGGCTTCGTTATTTAGGGGTTGCCGTTTGATCTAAAGTTAGCCAACGTTTGCTAGCATGAGCTACTGATGCCATTTTGCTGTAGCAGCAAAACTTCTGTGTCTTCTGAGTGTTTTTCAACCGAAACAGTCACAGAAACTTAAATTTGTAACAGGAAAATGTCTTATTTAACCTTTTAAAAAGTTTTAATTTACGTTTTTTATTGTTATTTAAATGTAAATTCAACATATTTTTAGTAAAGATAAATTGGTCCATGCATAACCCATTTCATTTACAGTTAATAACATTAATCATAGGCTAACAATCGTGAGCTAGCTAACGCTAAATCACTGTACAGCACCTTTTGTTTTTCTTACATATCTGCCAATTAGCTGTATTATCAATCCAAGTGTACGGACATTCTTGTGAGCCACAATGAACTGTTTTGCAAGTTTTCAAGCTTAAGACTCTGACACACTGTCTACCTTAGGAACCACAAGCGAAAGTGCAGAGGGTGAGGCTAACACAGCTAGCCATGCTACAAGTGATGCTAACAGCTACAGGCAGGCGCAACAAGAGAAGACCTACAAAAATAATCAGATAATAGTCTGAATTGCAACTCAGTTTGGTCCCTGCTCGGTCTGTCTTTGGGCATTGGCTTGAAAAACATAGACGACTGCTTCTTTATGGCATTTAAAGAATATTTAGATTACTAAAAATGTATTTAAGGCTATCGTATTAACGCCAGTGTTGACATTTTGAAAATTAGCCCTAGACAAATTCATTGTGCACTCCTCCTTTAATATTCAGGATTGAGACTCTGGGTTGACACTAAACGCGGCCTCCTCTTGCAGCTCTACTGTTGCAGTAGCAGAACATGCTGGCTCAGCTAACCCCCCCTTCGTACCAGCAAAGGTTAAAAAAGAAAGAAAGAAAAGGAGTCTGGACAGAGCAGCAGCTCTTCCCGCTGACACAACCGGGCAGCTGTTGGTCCCACAGATTCACCGGATGCCTTGGTGTTTACCTACAGTCTTAAGCAACAGCTGGGCAGGGGCTTGAAATCAGATAGCGCACCTCTGAAGCTCCCCGGAGGGACAAAACTGGGGGGGTGTTGAATCGGAATGGGCTCATGATTCATGCTGCAGACATGATGAACGTGTCAGTGGGAATGGCATTAAGAAGTGTTTTAAAAAAATTAGGAAGGTATTTGTGTGTGTCAGCGGGTTCGCCCACTTATGATTTTGTCTTTGTGTACATACAGTATCGCGTGTGTGTCGAGGAAAGTGAGACGTATGTAAGAGCGTACAAGTGTGTGTGTTTGTGAGGAGCCGGGAGGAGGTCGTAGTGCAGCGGATGCCAGCCTGACACTGTGGCTCTCATGTGGAGCAGATTGCAGAGATAACTCCCATACCACTCTGGGCAGCCCGCCCGTTAGCTGCCATTGATTCGCTGACCTTTTGGCCCGCTTTCCCTTCCCCTTCCTCCTCCTTTCCCCCCCTCTCCTCCTCCCGCTGTCTCCCGTGCAGACCTGCCACCTGGAACGCCAGATGCCTTCGCCCAACTGTTGACCTGCCCCTACTGCGACCGGGGCTACAAGCGTTTGACATCGCTGAAGGAGCACATCAAGTACCGCCATGAGAAGAACGAGGAGAACTTCGCCTGCCCCCTGTGCAACTACACGTTTGCTTACCGCACTCAGCTTGAGCGGCATATGGCCACACACAAGCCTGCAAGGGATCAGGTTAGGGGGATTTTAATTTTTTCTTCATCCTTCACTTCTCTCCTTCTCTTCCTCCTCCTCCTCCTCCTCCTCCTTTCTGTCCCCTGTTTCATTTGACTTCTAATGTGCTCTGATCCCTCGGAGAAGAGAGATCATTTTTTCTGATTGGCAATCATTATTAATTTTTCATGGCATTTTGAAGATGCAGATCCTTTAATGGTAATAACTTTAATTGAGGCCCTAAATGGTTTTTTGATGGCCCTCCCTGATATAATTTTCCAGTCTCGTGTTCACGATCGAATGATTGTGTGAATTTCCAATTTGGAAATTTTTATCAGCTCCTTAACTTCACTTCACTCCTGGCTTTTAATGTTCTTCTGGTGCAGCCCGCAGTCGTAGTACTCCATCAAACCCCCCCCCTCCCCCTACTTCTAATTTCATGCACTGCATAAACATCTGTGTATACTTGAATTTTCTCGAGCGATTTATATCCTATATGTCTGAAATATAATGTGAATCTGCTGGCAGTTAGCATGAATCACCTTAAAGTCCTGCGAGGTGAAAACACATCCAGCAGTCACGGGTGTTTAACTCGCTTGTCAGCTTTAAGTTGAAGATGTGGGGCGAGATAGATTGTGGCGAAAGAAAAAAAAAAAAAAAAAAAAACATTGCACGGTTACAGAGTTTTTTTGCACATTGGGGGATAATTATAACTTCTCAGTGAACTAAAATTGGAGCAGTAAATTTAAAAGTAGATGGAGTCTGTATTTGTGCTTGGAAGGGTGGTTATAAGTGAGGAATTTAGTTAAAAAATGGAACGGATTTAAGAACTTGAGTTAATCTTTAAATTGTAATGAGTCTGCTTATGTGATTTACTGCAGATACACCCTGAAATGTAACATTGAGATGGTATTGTTGCACGCTAAATGCTAATTTTTTTAGGCCTTTATCGCAAAAAACGGGGCAAAATTATGATCAAACATTGATCAAAATAGTTTTTAATTGTTCCTCTGTTACATATTAGATCACATTATGACCTAACCCTAACCCTAGCAGAAAAAGCAGTATTGAATTAGCTGTGGGAGCTTCTTTGATATCTGATTTCCCTCACAAACTTCCTCCACTAGCAAAGCCCTGTAATGTACAGTAAAATCACAGATGATATCATGGCGCTCTGCGGTGTTCAGTCCCAGGTCGTGGGTGTTGTGTTGTGCTCTCTGAAGCGAGAATGACAGGCTCAGACTGTGGCTGATTTGATCAGATGTCAGCAGCCAGCACTTTCACCTGATCTACCAGCTGGGTGTAAACGTGAGCAGATGGGCCGGCCGAGTGAGCCGCTGTCCCAATCCTCATATTACAATGCTGTTGCTGCTCCCCTCCAGAGTCGAGTCAATGGCAAAGGACTCCTATTCAGGCGCCGCAGGTCCTTCCACAAAGCCGGTTATCTTGATTTGTAAATTAGCTGGATTGTTTAAGTGGTAATCCTCCAGATGAGACTGAGGTCTTGTATTTTGGGGGCATGCAGTTCTGTAGGTGGCGCTCTTTTTGCCGGTTTATTCAACACCAAAAAAAGGTAACATCACTTCCTCTTTGGCGTGTTTATGAGACGCATGTATTCATGTGAAAATGTACATTTGGCAATTAGCAACAAACTCAGGAGGAGCAATCAGATTACCATAAAGAATAATGTCCTGATAGGTAAACATGTGCTCTGCTGTTCTGTCTCGTATGTTTACAAGCCTTAATACTCCTCCTCCTCTTAACCAATTAGCTGAAATATGACTAATTAGAGGTTATACATATGCAAACATCCAGTCGGGCCCCCGCCCACAAGCAGCAAGCAGCAGCGGCGGCGGCGTTCACACCGACAACAAGCCATGAAGGAGAGATGGAGCATTTTGCCGGTGCCATTCACAATTAAGAGCGCAGAGCGATTGTGTCTTATTAGCAGTGGTGGCGAGACTAAACTTTACCGGGCAGGGGTCCTCAGGGGGGAAGTAAGGGGATGGCGGCGGTGGCGGTGGTGGTGGAGGTGGGGGCGGAGGCAGCGAAGCAGCTGTTGCTGTTTGTTTATGCAACTCAGCAACATACGAGCGGTGGGGTCCCTCTCCGGCGCTTGGCGGGGCCCCCGACTCTCCCTGCTTGATCTTTGAAGGTTGGGGCTGTTTGAACAATTCCTCCCAGTCCTCCCAGTGTCCTGCGCGCCACCATCTGTCTCCCCAGGAATGTGGGTAGAGTCAGCACACACCCCAGCATTTGTCAAGGCTGAACTGGGAGGAGGGAGTGTTTTTCCCCCTAGCGAGCTCAGAGAATATGTGTCCTTTTTTTTTTTTATTTACTAACCGTTTAACGTCCTCAACTCCCTCTTGGAATTAATTGTTCCGTGAGTGACGAGCCAGGTTTACACATCCAGTGTTGTTGTTGTCGCCGGGTATTATATTTTGACTTTTTTTTTTTTCCTTTTCAGAGAACAGGCCTTGTTTGAATTGCAAATTTGATGGATTGCAACTGATGTTTACCTTTGAACAGAGAATCAAGGCCAGGCCTATACGCTCTGTTCTGTATCCTAAGATTATTAAAGAGACATTCAAGGTTTTTTAAAAAAGACCTAATTACTGTAAGGCATTTGAAAAGCGTTGTGAAGGAGTACAAAGTGTAATTCAGATGGTGTGAATACAGGTATGCAGGGTGAAAGAGCTCACAGATGATTCTGAATACCTTTCAGACTGATTAGGCCCAAATTAATGAAAAGTAGATCAGATCGGCGCTTCTAATGAAGGGGAAACGCTCTAAAAAGACTCTTTCATTGATTCTATTTTCTGGGCTGCCAAATTCTAAAGGCATGCCTCCTTTGGCTGAGGAGCCAGGAAATTAAAAGGTATGTGATTCTCTCTGTTATCACCGCCGCTGCCTGTAGTCGCTCAACGGAGGTGGGAGTAGAAAGCCAAGATGCTCCGCTGGCGACAGGAGCCGTTTTGGCTTGTTGCTTGTTGTCATGCCGACCGATTGTGATTATTTACTGAACTCTCACCCCCACGATGTTTGTGCATTTTCTTTTCAACGTGCATCCCTCTCTCTTTCTCTTTCTCCCTCTCGCAGCACCAACTGCTCAACCAAGCGGCCGGCAACCGCAAGTTCAAATGCACCGAGTGTGGCAAGGCCTTCAAATACAAGCACCATCTGAAGGAACACCTCCGGATTCATAGCGGTGAGTCGCGGGAGGAATGCCGCCCTGCTTTTTGAATATTCATAAGCATGATTTAAGAACACCATGAATGTGCAGAAATTCCTTTTGGTTTATTTTGGACCCTCCCTGCTGTTGATGGACACTGAACTCTGCTGTGTTAAGAATCGGCGCCGTTGCCAAGTACAATATTTGCTTAGAAATGCGTATGTGTGTGAAGCATATCAGCAAAATTCATTACAGTTATGAGCTTATTTGTCAGGAACAATGCCCCTTGAAGAGGTCGAGTTGGCTCTGAAGGCCTTTTTTGATTGCTTAATTTTCTCTACCAAACTTTTATTATTCTTTTCAGTAAATTTCGGACAATTTAAAACTGCACTACAACTTCACTACATTCCTTACACAGTAATTTATTTGATTCATTTTTGTGTGTTATGTGTTAATACCTCCCTTTACCTTTGTAAAAAACTTTGAATTGCAAGTTATATTTTGTAAAATATTTAACCCTCTAAAAACAGACTTCCTGTGGACAGCCGTGGGAGATCTTTGCATGATCCTGTTTAAACTGATCTAAAAAAGAACCATAATAGATAGAACATTCAATCTTCTGTCTTCCTCATCATCAGGTCATTACATTATGTTACCTTAACCTATATGTGGTGCAAACATTGTTTTTAGCTATAGTTATGCTGGCATTTTCCTGGGAATTTCCTGGGAATGGCTGCGGGTGATCGTTGTTTACATAATCCTGTATTATACTAATCTAGAATAAAAATAATAACAGCCAGAACATTCATTCTTTTTGCAGCAGAAAGCTCAGACTTCTGTCCTCTGTGTCATCACACTGTACGCTCATAATGACATCATGGCGCTACGTAACTTGTGGTGCAATACCACAAGAAAATGCGCAGAGTTGCCAGAGGAATGAATGATGAATCTATCATATTGCCTTTGCACTCTGCTCATGAAAATAAGCATATCTCAAAAATTAAATAATGTACATAGTTCAAATAACTTTGGGAGTGTTAAGAAATATTTTGTTTATGTTTCTACATTTAAAAATCTATTTATTCAATATGTTTTGTATGTTAATTTTCTAAAATCTGATGAAAAAAGTCAGATTTTGTGTTGTGTCTGTGTTTTTTAATGGCAAAATTTCAATACTTTTATCAATTCTTGTACTTTATTGACTTACATAAGCTTTTAGCTGAGGTTGTACAGATTTTAGGGATATATAGCATTTGAAGATACTCCAAGAAATGACATCACAATAAGCAAAAATACCAATGTAGGTCCTGGCGGATAGTTTCTATTGCAGAGTTCAAAGGGTTAAATTGACAATGTCAGTATTGATTGATTGATGTGGAGTCATAACATGGAGTCTTATCAGCCATGTTACAACAATTTTTGTTTGTTTGTTTTAGGTGAAAAACCGTACGAGTGCCCCAACTGCAAGAAGCGTTTCTCCCACTCGGGCTCCTACAGTTCCCACATAAGCAGCAAAAAGTGCATCGGCCTGATTGCTGTCAACGGCAGGATGCGCAGCAACATGAAGACAGGCTCCTCCCCAACCTCCGCCTCCTCCTCGCCCACCAACACCGCCATCACCCAGCTGCGGCAGAAGCTGGAGAACGGCAAGCCGCTCGGCCTCCCCGAACACAACAACCACCTGAGCATCAAGACGGAGCCGCTCGACTTCAACGACTACAAGCTGATGATGGCGTCTCACGGATTCGGCGCTCCCGGGCCGTTCATGAACGGAGGCATGGGGGGGAACAGCCCACTGGGGGTCCACCACAACTCAACGGCCCAGAGCCCCTTGCAGCACCTCGGGATGGCCGGGCTGGAGTCGCAGCTCCTGTGCTACCCCGGCCCGCTGGCGAACAACCTGAGCGAGGTGCAGAAGGTTCTCCAGATCGTGGACAACACTGTGTGCAGGCAGAAAATGGACTGCAAGCCCGAGGAGCTCTCCAAGCTCAAGGCCTACATGAAGGAGCTGGGGTCCCAGGTGGAAGAGCAGAAACAGGTGCTGACATCTACGGGGAGTCAGGTCGGTCTTCCACTTGTCAATCACAACGGCGCCACCAAAAGCATCATCGACTACACGTTAGAAAAAGTGAACGAAGCCAAAGCCTGCCTCCAGAGCTTGACAACAGACTCAAAGAGACAGATTAGCAATATCAAACGAGAGAAATCCAACCACATGCTTGAAGGAGGTGTCGAGGAGAAGGTGCAGTAAAATAACATGTTTACACCTTATGCTTGCCAATATTGCAAAGAAACCTTCACCGGGCCAATACCTTTGCATCAGCATGAACGCTACCTGTGTAAAATGAACGAGGAGATCAAAGCCGTGCTGCAGCCCAGTGAGAATTTGATGCCCAACAAACCAGGGATATTCATGGAGAAGAACACCCACTTATCCTCCTCCATGTTGTCTGAGAAGGGACTCACTGGGCCCCTTAACCCTTACAGGGACCACATGTCTGTGCTGAAGGCATATTTTGCCATGAACATGGAGCCCAACTCGGAGGAGCTGCTCAAGATTTCCATAGCCGTCGGCCTTCCTCAGGAATTCGTCAAGGAGTGGTTCGAGCAGCGGAAGATGTACCAGTACGGCACCAACAGAACCCCACCACTAGAGCACAGTAACAACATGGATATGGTTGTCGGAACAAATAACCACCACACTCCACCAAAAGACTCTATGGCAGCTAGGTCACCTGTGTCTCTAATGAAACCTACTGACCCCATCACGTCCCCCTCCATAGCAGAGCTCCATAACAACGTAAACAACTGTGACAACCCGCTCAGACATTTGAAAAACCACCAGTTCGGCAACAGCGCCAAACCCACAGGTGAAAAGTTGGACCACTCCCGCAGCAACACCCCCTCCCCGCTAAATCTGTCCTCCACATCTTCCAAAAACTCTCACAGCAGCTCCTACACTCCAAACAGCTTGACTTCAGAAGACCTGCAGGCTGAGCCGCTGGACCTCTCTCTGCCGAGACTAATGAAGGAACCCAAGCATGCACTGACTGTCAAAAGCAGACCGAAAGTCAACAGCATTACCATTGACCATAACAGCATCCCCTCTCCTCGAGAGCACTTCGAAGAGCCTTTGAACTTGGCCTATCTCAAGAAGGAATTCTCAGGCTCTACCAACAACGGAAACCTTGAAAAAAGCACTAGCCCCATCTTCGGCATTAACCCGTTCGCTGCCAAACCCCTGTACACGTCACTTCCACCTCAGAGCGCTTTCCCACCCGCCACATTCATGCCCCCGATGCAGGCCAGCATACCGGGTCTTAGGCCCTACCCGGGCATGGATCAAATGGGCTTCCTACCACACATGGCCTACACTTACGCAGCAGGGGCAGCTACCTTTGCCGAGATGCAGCAGAGGAGAAAGTACCAGCGGAAACCAGGTTTCCAGGTAAATAAGCCACCTGTGGTTTTTGCAAAAAGCCCCCAGGCTCACTCAGATTCCCTAAAATGATCTGAACTCATTTCTGTACTAATTAAAACCGACTTCAGAGTCAGGAGAGTTAAACGCTCACCTGAGGTAGAGTGAGCTGGCAGAGGAGATGGAGATAAACAGCTGTGACACGACCCCCGGGGTGGGGAAAAGTGAAGTGTAGTTAGTGGTGTCATGGAGAAGAGGGGGCATTTTAGAGTTTCAAAGCAGGATAGATACATGGAGGTGATGAGCCGAATTACAGCTGCTTTATTTTTCTGCTTTTTTTTCTGCAAGTTAATGAACATTTTTGGTAACTGATCAGCCATTTTAGATCTTATCAGGAAAAAATGGCAAATATTTGCTTCTCAAAGGTGGGGATTAGCTACTTTCGGATTTGTATTTCTGTTGGTTGTAAAAAAAAAATCGAG
Source organism: Chaetodon striatus (assembly GCA_029783705.1). Taxonomy (NCBI): domain Eukaryota; kingdom Metazoa; phylum Chordata; class Actinopteri; order Chaetodontiformes; family Chaetodontidae; genus Chaetodon; species Chaetodon striatus. Next base: position 2,639,316 of record JAPZEB010000017.1, read on the forward strand.
GTAAATACTGATTAATAATCATTAATTGCGGTCTAATTTGTATTTTTTGAAGCTTTCAGATTGTAAAACCTTTGATGAAACCTCCTAGATTTCAAACTTTAACCCTGAATATCTGCACGTTTTAATTCTTACTTTCAAAAAGCCCCAATTAAAGCATAAAAGAACACACTGGCACAAAATATCAAACAGCATCAGGTTCAAATAAATAACAGGAACGATATTGGCCCTAAAATCTCATCTCAATAAAGCCATAATTGTTACCACTCTCCACTGTAAATTCTCCCCTCTGCTGTGTGTGGAATACATTAATGCTCCTGACTCGAGTCGTCCTCCAGCGCTGGCCTGAACTCAGATATTTTGTTATTAAATATGGGTGAAAGGCCTTTGTAAAAATGACAAAGGTGAGCCCCGGAGCTGTGCACTTCTCCGAAATTTCCCATCGCAACTTTGCTGCATTTTAAAGAGAGCCACAGCCAAAATGAGCTCCTACATGTGGATTAATAATGCACAGTCTCCATGTTCATTACCACTGAATGCTGAAGGCTGTTTAACATAGAGGGAACCATTTTGATGAAAAAAAGTATTAATAATGTTTCCTATTCTAAGTTATTAAATTAGATTTTAAAAATACAGCTACGGGCGTTTAGTTCAAATTGATTGCAGAGTGATAGTGGTCCCTTCTTAAAACACAGTGCAGAGCTGTCCTCACATTATCACACACACACACACACACACACACACACATGCTCATTGAAGAAAGCTTTGCTGGCTCAATATTGGCCATTAAGGTGCACCTTCTGATTTTAATCATTATATGAGTTTGCAATTTCAAGAATGGTTCACTCTGCCGCCTCTAATGTTGTAATATTGTTCATGTTTGAGACTAATCTTCATCATAAAAGAGAATTTTTAAAGGGAATCTGCAGAATTAACACTCCTGTACAAAATGAGACCACACTGAATACACCATTACGACTGAGTTTCATAATGGGGAGCATGTCAGTTATAGATGGGCGATATTACGGCAGAGCTGAAAGTTTTATAAGAAATCAACGCTGGTATGTGCTGGTAATTAAAAATGCATGAGAACATGAAGCATAGTGTGATTGTTTGGGCGGAACGCTTCAGTTTACTGCTTTATCTAGGAACACAGAAGGTAATTTCTTTAAACATTAAGCAGCTTTTATTTTGATAAAAACAACATTTGCACACTTATACATAATATAATTGCAGTATAATGACATATATTCATACAATACTTTGTGTTTTTTAAATAATTGAAAATATTAAACTGTATTGTTGTATTGATACACCAGTGCCAAGTATCATTTTGTAAATTATATCAATTATTAATATTGCAAATACAAGTTAAGCTTGTGGTAACCCACCACAGTAATAAAATAAATTCCTTTTTTTTCCACTACATACATACATTTTGCTGCAATGAAAATAATTGGGGTCTCTGGTGATTCCTGCCACTATTAAGCTGCTTTTTTGTGTGTGTTTTTGTCTCGCTAATGATTAGCATTAAGCAAATGAAGACAGGTATCTTTCTGTCAAACCTTTCTACAAATTATCTTACTGTGTATATAGAAGTCATATCAAAAGATAAAGCTTTCTGGTTCATACATCAAAAAATGTAGGAAAAATGGTACTACATTGAGCTCGATAAAGCTAAAACTTAAGCTAATAATTTTTATTGCTAAGCAGCTTTTCTTCTTCTTAAACTTGTTTACAATGTCAAATTGAGAGATTACACAGTTTTCTAGAGTTATTCAACTAAAGAATGTACTAAGAATGTGAAGTAACTTAACAGCTTCTACTGTTAGCTTCTAGCTTTTACTACTAAAACTAAAGCTTAAGTAAGTACATTTTGTTGCCAATGGCAAATTGCCTAGTTGTTTCACTTGTGTATAATTGACATTACAGTGTAAAGAAGTCATATTGAGAAATTATATAGCTTTCTTAAGTCAGTGAACAAAGAAATGTACTAAAAATGTAAAATTATTTAATGTGCACTTCTACATCAATAGCTAGCTTGAGGTGAAGCTAAAGTAACTCATTTTTGGTGTAAACTGCAGCTTTTCTTCATCCTTACCTTGTTTAAAAATGACCTTAGTTTATATAAGAAGTCATATTGAAAAAAAAAATATCGCTTTCTCGAGTTAATAACTGAGACATGTATTAAAATTGCTGAAGAATTAAGATATGCTTCTACACAAGCTAAAACTAAAGCTTAAGTAACTAAATTTTGTCGCTAATTTTGTTGAACCTGTCTACAAATGACCTTACTGTAAAGAGAAGTGACTTTTTTCAAGTTTATTGAGTTAATAAACGAAGAAATGTAGTAAAAATGTTAAGTTATTTAACATACACTTCTACATCAAGCTAGCTCAAGCTAAAACTAAAGCAGAAGTAACAATTTTGTCGCTAATTGCAGCTTTTCTTTTTGTTGAACTCACTGCGTATAGAACATTTTTAGATATTATTGAGCTTTCTAGAGTTAATTAACTAAAAAAAAAATACCAAAATTGTTAAGAAATTTAACATGTCTCTACATCAAGCTAACTCAAGCTGAAGCTACAGCTAAAGTAATGAAATTTTGTTGGCCTTAGTGTATATAGAAGTCATTTTTAGAGATTATTGAGCTTTCTAGAGTTAATTAACTAAAAAAAATCACCATAATTGTAATGGAATTTAACATATGCTTCTACATCAAGCTAGCTTAAGCTAAAGCTAAAGCTAAATTAGGTGAATTTTGTGGCAAAGGGAAGCTTTCCTCCAAATTATTCCAAACAAAATTTAACATTTAACAAATGCACTGCAGCCATTTATCACACACCAAATTCATTATAATTTTTTGTTCTCTCTTTTTTATTTTCTGTCTGATTTTCAAGGGGGACCTGCTCGACGGTACACCAGATTACATGTCAGGGCTGGACGACATGACAGACCCCGACTCCTGTCTGTCGCGGAAGAAGATTAAGAAGACCGAAAGTGGTATGTACGCGTGTGACTTGTGCGACAAAACATTCCAGAAGAGCAGTTCCCTTCTAAGACACAAATATGAACACACAGGTATATACTGTTCTAGACCCTTATTTTAAACCCCATTGCTTTTTTTATGTTTTAAATGTTTGTGTTTCCGAATCCTCTCAGTATGAATATATATATTTTATGTTACCCCCCCTTTTCTTCTTCTTTCCCTCTCTGTTTGACCCTTAAGTTGTATATGTAAACCGACACCTAACTTGCTTCTTCATTGACAGGATGCCAACGAATGAGTAGATTTCAGATGAGAAAGTTTGACTTTGTGACGTGTTTGAAGCTTTGTGTGTTCTTTTCTAAAATATCAAGAGGTATATGAGATTTTTCCTTAAACGTATAATCTGTAATTAATGCAGGTAGGCAAGCAAAGGGAGCTATCTTTTCAAGTCATTGTACTCTTTATTTTCCAATCATATCCTGCTGTATTAACCATTTTGCTATCTTAAAAGACACACATCAATTCACCTAGATATATAAAGCCAGCAAAAGGCCCCTAATGCCTTTATCGGCCCCATTATTGGCGATAGATCACATCAGCGGAGTAGTGCTCAGAAGCTTCAGAGCACTGATAACAAGTCTTTCATTATAGTTATTATACAGAGATCCTCTTTCACTAGGTTGCATCATTTATTTTATCCGCTATCTGTAGCAGAGCGCTCAGTGCTTTATGCAGCCTTCATGTTATCTGGTCGGACATAAAAGGGAGGGAGGGTGCACCGTCAGAACAGTGCGCTGAACTCTTTAAAAAAAAACAAAAAAAAAAAGGGGGTGCGTTATCTCCACAACGCCCCTGCATCTCCGAACGCGACGCTTTCATGTTCGCGTCACTGTGTGTTGTTTTTAACAATATTACGAGCCTCTGAAGTGCAGTTGAACCGGCCAGATGTTGGACAGAAGTGCAGTTTGAAAGCCTGTTGGCTGGTGGGCTCCGGTGTCAGAGGGGAGTCATGTGATTTGTGTGAGGCAGGCAGCCATATTTCCACACGTGCTGAGCAGCAGTGAATGAAAAGCAAGCCAGAATGAGATGTTTGGAAAGTTATCAGGAATCAGGAGCAGGGCTTTTTTTTTTTTTCACACACGCAAATGCAGGTAACTTTAAAAGAAATCCTGAGTGAAGAAGAAGTGTTTTGGAATAAACTCTGAGTGCAGCAGAAGCCGTGTGGCCACATTACAAGCCGGAGGACATTTATTTAGCCAGACAGTTTATGGCCCTGTGTCATAAAACTATCTCACCCTGCCCTTGTGGCCAGCTCTGGTTTCTCATTTCTGCCTTGGCATCCGAAGCGTCCCGTCACATTTGGTAGACGGAGGAGCCCCAGCCCAAAACCTAATGGAGGGCCAGGCGTCACCATGAACTTGAATTGTGTTTGGAGATAAGCAGGGCAACCCCTCGGAGCCTCCCCCCCCTCCTCCCCCCACAAGCACATCTCGGATTTGTTTACCCCTTTGTCGCGCCTTCTGTTTGTTTGCTTTGCAGTAGTTTATTTATGTTGCATTCATCAGCGTGGCACGCAGGCCTAAAATAAGTAGTTGTGGTTGAGTTTCTCCATGCTTTAACCACGGGAGGGAATTTCCATAATGTAGGCCCATGAATGCGAGCGCACTTTCTCATCGCGCTCGCAATTTGAATAAACAAATAGCCCTAAGTCGTAAGTCAAAGTTGGATTTAATGCTCCGTGATGTCATTTTACTCCATGCCATCCAATTCATCAGAGTTTTTCCTCAACGTTTTTTGCTTTCTTCTGACTTGTGTGATTTGTTGTAGCAGCAGGACGGAGCGAGGCAGGCCACTCACGTCCCCGCTCTGTGTTTTGTGTCTCCGCAGGCAAGAGGCCGCACCAGTGCCAGATCTGCAAGAAAGCCTTCAAACACAAACACCATCTCATCGAGCACTCCAGACTGCACTCGGGGGAGAAGCCTTACCAGTGCGACAAGTGCGGGAAGAGGTTCTCCCACTCGGGCTCCTACTCGCAGCACATGAACCACCGCTACTCCTACTGCAAGAGGGAGGCCGAGGAGCGAGAGGCGGCCGAGAGGGAGGCCCGCGAGAAGGGCCACCTGGAGCCCACGGAGCTGCTCATGAGCCGGGCGTACTTGCAGGGCATGACTCCTCAGGGTTACCCGGAGCTGGCGGAGCGCGAGGCCATCCTGAGGCACGACGCCGTGAACGGAGGGATCAGAGAGGGACGGAAGGAAGTGGACGGAACGTACGCGAAGATCGGACGGAGGGACGACGAGTTTGAGGAGGAGGAGGAGGAGAGCAAGAGCATGGACACGGACCCGGACACGTTGAGGGACGAGGAGGAAAACGGAGAGCACTCGATGGACGATAGCTCGCTGGACGGCAAAACGGAAACCAAATCGGATCACGAGGACACGATGGAGGATGGCATGTAATCGACGGCGACGACGACGGCGGCGGCGGTGGCAGCAGCGGCGGCGGCGTTTCAAAAGCTTCCCATCTTAAGAGTTTTATTTCTCTCTTTCGGTTCAGTATTCTTACCTGCTCGGTTTAAAACACCGTGTTTTAAGCCGTACGTGCACGTGCCTGAAGCTTCCGGGAAGCTTTCTTTGACAGACTCCTCGAGGGGGGGAGGGGGATAAGATGTCTGCCGAACAAGACATGGACTCAAAATCAATCTGGAGGAGGCGTTGAGGGAAGGGAGGCATGGGTTTGTGAAATAAGCTGCATTATGCAAACCGAACAATGAATAAATGAATACATTTCAAAAAATGTACAGTACTAAGGCCTAAAAATATGTGTGGTGCTAACCTCCTCAAATAAACCCCCTGTGTTCCATAGTATTTATAGCACAACTAGTGACTTGTACAAATTGCACTCCGCTTCTATAATCATGAACAAAAATAATAAAAAGTATTGCCTATGTATATATTTATACAGTGTTGGAAAAAGAGCAGTAGTGTCTGCACTACAGTCCTTCGATATTACCTTTGTTATCACCTACCTACCTACCTACCTACGGTGTTGTCTTTAGTTTTGCCATGTTGCCCGGCCACAAACATCTCCAGCCACACTATTTTAGGCCTCTTCTTGAATCAAATGAAGGAATTTAAACAAAAAGACTGTATGAAGGAGCGTAGAGGATTTTTTAAGAGGATGAAGTTTTAAAGAGACCTTCGTTTTAAGGGAAAATACAGTTTATGGACAGATGGTATGGGGGAAAAAAATGAAGGACGAAGCCTTTGTAAGGTGTTTTTTGATAAGAAAAAAGAAGCCTTATATGCAAACCTTTTAACCTGTGTGTTTTCTGCAAGTGCCACCCTCGTATTGTGTAAAAGGAAGGTTACTTTTTTTCACCAGCTTCAGTATTATGAAATGGTTCACCGTTGTTCTTTGAAGCATCCGTGTCAGTATTAAGACTTATAGGCAGCAGTTCCTTAGTTTACATTATGTTGTGCAATGTTTTCTCAGTTCTTTTTCTTTTTAACTTTGTCAGTATTACACCAAACCATTTTCTGAAAACAACAAATTGCATTCATTTTATTTGTAGGTTTTAAAAAAAAAACATTATTTATGTGGCCCATTTTATATTTCCTAATTTTATTTATTTCATACTGTTGTGTACAGTACTATAGTTCTTCAATATATAGATATATTTTAGTAAAAAGGAACATGGTGTCGATCATAGGGGCAAATTTTACGTAAAGAGAGCATTTATTGTGTTTTGAAACATTGTGAAATGCGAAGTTTAATCTTATTTTATTTTATTTCCTTTATTTTCCAGTTACTGGAAAATTCCAAATTTGGGAACTTTTATACAATTGTGAAAACACTGTATTTTCGACTGAAAAATTCCACTTTCTTCATCTTTGTTTCTTTTTTTAAGCTAAAAAAAATGAAGAGGGACTGTTAAATACTATGTATGATATCATGACTGAAGAAGAATCTTTCCTGAAATGTCTTTGTAAAAGTATTATTGAATTCTTAATTTGTAATTTCTCTTGAAAATGACCCTGCTCGAATAAAAGTAGCCAAATTACAGAGTACCAAACCCTCAGTGCTTCATGTTTATTCACAGAGAACAAACAGTGAGGTTTGCTTGGCAGCGCCGGGGCCCGAGTCACTTTAAATTCCCTCCAAAACCAGGAAAAGTGGAAATCTTTCTCTTCTCATATCCAGTTTATACAGAAACCGCTGTGGATGAAGTCTGCGCTTCTCATTATTATGTTAATTACATTCACTTTCAATTCAGGTTTTCAAATGGATCAAAGTGAGTTGACCCCGGCCCTGCTGCTTATTATGTCTCATTTAAGTGAAACCAAACATATATTCCACATATTTGCACCTGTGTTTCTTCCACACTTTATTAACCAGTCACACCACACCATGAAAAACTACAAATATTTAAAGAAAAAAGCAAGAAATGTTTTATTTTTTTCATGTTGTCAGCATTAAAAGAACAAGACCTGATCATTTTAACAAGTTTTACTCTGCAGTTCATACTGTATGGTGTGTTCTTACACCATCAATCCTAATTAGAGAAGCAAATGTGTGTTAATCCGCCACTGAAACTAGTCCCCAACAAATGTGCAGTGTCCTCCTGTTTTTGTTGCTTTAGCTAAAAGCTACAGTAGCCAGGTTTTTAAGGACATTATGCAGCCTGTTTTGAAAATGAAATTTGATATTTATCTTACACTTTTTACGAGATTTAGGTTTTAATATTTTGTGTGTGAATCCGCCACTGAAAATAGTCCCCAACAAGTGTGTAGCGTCCTCCTGTTTTAGTTGCTTTTGAAAAAAACTACAGTAGCCATGGATTTAATAAAATTACAAAGCCTGTTTTAAAAACAAAATGTGATTAATAACTGGCATCTTTTAGAAGATTTATGTTTCAGTATTTTGTGTGTGAATCCGCCACTGAAAATAGTCCCCCAAAAATGCTTAATTTCTTTGTGTCATAGTTGTTTTTGCTAAAAACTACAGTAGCCAGCTGTTTGAGGGAATTATAGAGTCTGATTTAGAGATGAAATATGATAAATATGTCATATTTATTTGAGGATTTATGATTTAGTATTTTGTGTGTGTTAAACCGCCACTGAAAATAGTCCCCAACAAATGCATAGTGTCCTCCTCTTTTAGTTGTTTTTGCTAAATAAGAACAAGAAAACTAAAGTGGCCAGATGTTG
>JAPZEB010000017.1:2692212-2703068 GCA_029783705.1 Chaetodon striatus
GAGTTGTTGAGTGTTGTAGATATGCCTGCTCTCCAATATAATGGAACTAGATGACATTCAGTTTTTGTGCTCAAAGTACCAAAAATAAATAAATTTGAAAAACAAAACAACAGTGTCTCTTTCCAGAAACCATGACCAGGTTACTCAAGATAATCCACAGACACATTTATTCAACATTATTCGACATATTTGTTGAATAAATGTATGTTAAATGAATGAAAGTTATATAGTTCCATAATTATACCAAATGTCTGTCAATTAACAAAAAAATCTATGTAAAATATTTAAAGTAATAAGCTTGAATTAAACAGTTATATAAGTTAAATCAAAAATAAGTATTTGTGAATTTATGATAAATTTGCAAATGTAGTTTAACAGTCTTGTGAAAAAACAATTTACAGGAAACATTATAATATAAACAGGAAAATTTAAAAAATTACAGATTTTTTTTTAAGTGTCCCACTTGCTCACCTAGCTCCACTGAGCTAGCTAATGTTACAGCTCAGCCGAGGAGGATGACATTGATGTTTTTAACTTGCGCTGTCATAATCCCAAACCTCGCGTCCATGAGTAGATGCATGCTGTGTTTCGTGTGGTGATATGGTTGATGGGTGCACTTTGGAAAAGTAAAATCTATGAAAAATGACAGAACCAATACTTTTTTTTTTGTTTTTAACTTTGAATTGTCAGAAATTGCATCTAATTGTAGAAACATGTCTGCAGCAGTAAACTTGAATATAACAGTTACATCAATTAAATAAAAAATATTTGTGAGAAATATTATGAGAAATTTACAAATGTAGTTAAACTGATTTTCTCCAAAAAACAAACAGACATTTTATGGTTACTTGCAGTAAAGGTTTCATGTTATTTTACAAAAAATCTGTAAAATAAACGGGGAAAAAAATCTTTAAAATTCCTGATTTTATTTATTTATTTATTTTTTATTTTAGAGTTTACTGCTGACTCACCTTGCACCACTGAGCTAGCTAACGTTACAGGTCTGTCAAGGAGGACGCCATTAATGTTTACATCTGGCACTGTCAAGAGCAGCAGCCTCTCGTCCATGAGTAAATGCACACTTCTTTCTGCGCAAGGATACAGTTGGCGGATGTCGTTCAGTAGAAAGAAGATAGTTCCTCCATGAAACTGCTCAGAACAAGTTATGTGGATTATCTTGAGTAACCGCGTCATGATTTCTGGTAAAAAAAAAAAAAAGATTTTTTTTTCTAAATGTGTTTAATATATTTTCTAAATGTAACGTGTTTTTTTGTTGTTGTATTTTTAGCACTTTGAGCACCACAAGCCAAGTCCCATCCAGTTCCATTACATTGGAAAGAAGGCAGACATCTCTACGGCTGGCATCTCCAAGACTCGGCAACTCACACCACAACAATCTTGATAGATAAAGAGCACTAGAGGTAAGAGGGAAAAAATGATTATGGAATGTTAGCATACAAAAGTGACAGCAACAAAAGTGCTACTGTTCTCAAAAAAAATCAATCAAACTTAAGTTTTGGAAAGCTGTCTCTCAACTTGTTGCTGTACCTGGAAGATATTAGAGTCCAACTCTTGTGCTGTTTAACATTTGTTTTTATAAAGAAAGAATTGACTTCCTGAAGTGACAAAAAGCACTTTAATGTTTGGCAGGAGCGTTCTTTGAAAAGGTATTGACTGTAGGTACTGGTTCTGTTGGGATGACACAGCAGTTTTGTGTTTGAAATGGTAAAAAAAGGGGTCCTTGAAGCTCAGAGGAAAAGAAGTACCTTTTCTTTCAGGAAAGTCGAACTATTATTGTACTTTTAAAGAAACATTAATGACATGTACATCTGTAGAAACCGTCTAGTATGGTTTGAAAATGGGGAACAACTTTTTACTGATCACTTTAAAAAAAGAAAACTATAAGAAGCTCTAGGGGCTAGAAACAAGAACAAAAACTAAATGATACTAAAAAACCACAGAGAACGACTGAGGATGGAGGCCACCAGCCTGCATTCAATACATGTCAATAACAATCTGGTATAGGTTTCCCCTCGCACTGAGAAATCTGTGAGGGGGAAACAAAAGTCATAGGAGTCCTTCATTTGCCATGCTCATCCATCAATCAGTATTTAGGACATTGGCAAGTGGTAATTTAATAACCAGTGACCTGGGCTGGCAGGAAGCCGGCCTGACAGACAATACAAACTCATTTATCATGGGGTGGGGGGGCGATGGTGCTGTGCTGCTGTGGATCCTCTCCCTCTCTCTGATCCTGTGATTGTCGCTGCAGGAGTCACCCTCGGCGAAACACTGAGGGGGTTAGCACACACGAAGCTCAGCTCAGAGATAATACATTTAAGTACAGCTGGATATATGGATGCTGGGAGGAAAGCTGCGCTGAGACTGTCTTGGGTTACAGTATTAACTATTGGAAGTCAATGCGAGTTTCACCTTTAATTTCTCTTCCAGTGGCTTTAAAGGTAGCAGAACCCCCTTTTTTCCACAATGTAAGTCAACGTGACAACCTTTCATTACAGCGACTATATGATCCTTATATTGAGTGAAATGTTCAAACCCAAGATTCCATGATTTTTATAGTTGCACCATTACATCAGATGGAAATATTCTACATGTCTCTCCACCAACATTAGTCGGACATGTTTAGTATCCGTGGAAACTTTGTGTTCTTGCCTAAATCCTGCATGAACTAGAGGTATGTTCATTCAAACAAGTATGTATTCTTATGCCTCTGCTCTGTCCAGAGACATTTTGTTCTTGGGTTGTCCGTCTGCTCATACGTCCTTATGGACACAATCTCTTACTATTGCCTTGAGGGAATTTCTTGAAGTTTGGCACAAACGTCCACCTACACTACGGGTAGGCAACCTGTGGCTCAGGAGCCACATGCGCCTATTTGGCCCATCATTGTTGTAGCTCTAAAGTGATTCTCACTTCCTCCAATTGTATAAACATGTAGCCAATTCACTGAATTAAAAAAAACATGTTTTAGTATCTCGTCAACGATGTGCGTCATACGTCTACAGCCAGGTGCCTTTGCCTGGAATTTGCTGAGTCCCAGTAACGATGGCTAAGCTTGAGTCTCCTTAGTGCGGTTAGCTATTGATTACAAATCCAAAAATAGTCTGTCTTACTGCAGCTCGCTTCTCCACAGCTCCACCCTCATGTCCAAATATGGTCAATTCTGGCTCCAAAAATCTAAAATGGCGAAGGCTGAAATACCAAACTCAAGGCTTCTGAGTGGGAGTCCACAAACCGATTGGTGACATCACAGTGTTTACATCATTGTTTTATAAATTCTATGAATTGGTCTCGATAATAAATTGATAGGAATTTGGTGGTACTAGGTCCCTTTGACCTTACAAAGCATGTTTTTGGCCATAACTCAAGAATTCATGTGCCTATTATGACATTGTTAGGCAAAAAATATACTCCATACCTCTTATTGAATTCCCTCAAAGTCTGCCTAACATATATTATTTGAGTCTGGACAGACATGTAAACTGCAACTTGACTGGTTGGCGGAAGGATACAACTGCAAGGTGGAAATTATAGCCAATAAAATAGGTGTTGTAGTTTGCTCCTACATTGAAACCATTATCGCTGAACCGGACAGGCCTCATGTTTTGCTGCTGCTCGCACTCTGGTTGAGGTTTTGCTGCTGTGCGTGTCCATTGGTCCCTTGAGTCTCTTTTTCAGCAGATTTAATCTTTTATGATTGTGAACATTTGTTTCAAATGTGTTTTATATCTCTACAACATTTTCTGCTGCTCTATGTGAATATTTAGTCTCTTTACATGATGTTTAAGATCTTAAATGAGAATTTCACCACTAAACCAACACAAGCTGTATCAATACTTGATTTTAAAAGGTAGATTTTTCTCTCACCATTGTTAAGAACTTTTGAGAATCATTATTTGAATGTTTACTTTGTCCAGGCGCAGAAACATTTCTTCCCCCACATGTTGCAACCTTTCCTCGCATGCAAAAACATGTTGATCTCCAGAGGACATGCTGAATGAGAGGAGGTTATTTCTGTGTGTATGACTACATTTTCACGTCTTTACTGGCAAGCCAGGGTCAGCTCAGGATGCTCGCTTCGCCCTCGTTTGGCTTAAATGCTGAGTTCTGTGGAGCCTATCCGTGTTTGCCCACATACAGTAACATCATATACCTCTGTGTGCTCCCGATCGCCTTGCTGCCAAATTGCAATCAGTGGGCAGGCGTCCACATGAGCTGCCATTAGGCCACAGTGCGGCGAGTTAGCGGGCCTGCAGATGACTCACTGAGCCCGTTTGACTCCTGAGGAGGCAGTAAAAGCTGTAATGTGGATTTTAATGCGCACTAATGATCTTTTGTATGTCTTGGGTACTTTCTTTCCGGCCGAGCACCGTTGCACTCATGTTAGAGTTGCGGTGTCTTCAGCCAGCGGCATCACCTGTAAAAATGACCACGCTAATGAGGATGGTGATGGTGTTGATGATGCGTCAAAGTGACAAGCTGCTGCATAATAATGCCCTCACTAACCTGGTAACCTCGTTTATCAACTCGGGCGGGGTTGGTTATGTCAGCAGTAATGTAAGATCATATAGAGCGTGATTATACGGGGATATCATGCAGCACTTAAAGTGGCAGTGGTTTTATTGTAACACATCTGTACTGGTTGATGACCAACACTAAATTATCATTGCACTTTAGAGATCTGAATGTCATTGAAACTCTTCCCTGGTAGAACAAAGAACAAGAGGACTCAGTCCTGACCGATCTCATCTATGATGGCCAAGAAAGCATAGTTTTAAAGTCCTCTGCAGTGTGTCTGACAGATATCCAAGGAGCCAAGAGGTTAAATCCTTATGACTGTGGTGACCCCAGATGTATCCTCTGCAGCCACCATGAGGTTGACATTCATGGAATTTGGTGCAGCCAATCATGGAGACTGGAGGTCAACATGATAATTGCCTGACTTTCCATCTAGTGCCACCAGCAGGTCAAAATTTCCACCTATCCAGTGAAATAGCTCTACATCTTAAGGATGTATCGGCACAAATTTTGGTAGAGACATTCATGTTTCCCAGAATATGAACTTTATTAATCTCGACTCTTTGTTCCTTCTTTATCGTATAGAGTTTGAGAGTTTGAATGGTAGGACCATCAGGTTGACAGCGAGTCAACGTTCACGTGACATAGTAAACAAGCCAGGTTAACCCTTCAAACTAATATGTGCTAACTACGCTAACAAAATGTGCAACTACATTTTTTTTTGCCATCACTAGAGACTATAGTGAGCTAAGTTGCTGTAAGCTGTAAATATGATACTTGTATGCAAAAGGTAGAAGATAACGTTATCGCAGAGCTCTTCTTCCTCCAGGCAGCTGTCTCCGTCTCACTCAGACTCTTCCTGGGTCTGGGTCTACAGCTGCCTGTACCAGAGAGCAGCGTGAAAGTGAGGAGGGATAAGTCAACTGAGGGGTCTCCAACTGATGATTCAAATAAAAGACTTTCAGGGGCAGCCCTATGAAATATATTCTATATTCATCTACGTTTTGCATCCTTGGTAGAGCAGAGGATGCTGTCTATGGACAGAGCCTACAAACTTCCTTCACAATATTGTCCAGCAGCTCGAAGTTTGGACTTTTTTCTTACAACTAAAATCACATTTTTGTTATTAAAGAGCATGTAAAGTATGGAAAAATGGTACCTTGAGTGCCAGTACTGATTCCAGGCATCAGTTCAAATATGAACAGTACACAACCCGTCATCTGGTCCAAATTTCAGTTTGTCCAACGTCTTGGTTTATCTAACAGTTCAGTTTCCTTTACAATGAGAATTACATCCTCACAGAGCAGCTAACGTTGCTGTAGATTCTTGGCCTTGTTTAAAAATGAAACTAAGTATTTGTGATCCATTTATTAAGAGTTTAACGTTCAGTACGAACAATTAAGCCGGGGGCTAAATGACGCCAGCCTTATCCTTTAAACTGTGAATACTGGAGTCAGTCAGCTCAGGCTGCTTCTCTGGCAGTCCTCGAGTCCAGATCAATGGGATTCTGATTAGTGCAGGCCAAAGGGACACTCCTGATTATTACCAATAAAGGGAATTAGATCAATGAGTTTTTTTTAAGTTAGGGGACTTCAAAACCTGCAGCCTGATCAAATTTAAGATCAAGTCATCAGTGGAATTGCAGTTGATTTATAAATAAGATAATTGGTCCCCCCACCCACCCCCACCCCGCCAGCACCACCTCACTCCGCTCTGTGTTTCTGCTCTCGCTGGCAGTCCGACACTTTTATTGCTTAGTCAAACCTCCTCCTTCCATTTTTAAATTGCCTATTGAGTGGATATCTCTGCGGACTTGCCAGCCTACCATTAGTATCACCTTCATGCAGCTTCTTTGCTTTAGTGAGGAAATGTTTAAGGTATTTACTCTGCGTAGCAAACATCCCCGTGTAATTTAATTGTCAAATGATACAAATCACAGCCATGTTTACGTACAGACACAGTTTCATCACCACAGGGCACATAAAATCCATTCAAAGCCCATGATAACGTGTCATAAATGCATCTATAAACAAAGGCTTAGCTTATGAATTTCAGGAAAAATTAGAATTCATTACAAAGGTATAAAAATAAGCAGCTAGGGGTTTAATGTTCTCCCGTGGGGATCAAACCTGTGACACCTCAAATTTAAGATCTGTAACTCACAAGCTGTCAGTCATGTAGTCAGGTGATTTCCTCCTGGTGGGAAAAAAAACTTCACTGCTTTCTAATTTGAAAAAGTGTTGTCATTTTTACATTTCATTTTCAAAGGTAGAAAAATACCTTTCAACACTTGTCACTCGAGAAAAGCAACAGTTCTGCTGTTTGTGATTCGTACCGCAGCATTTTTTCTCACCACGGCTCTTCGCAGGTGATAATTTTGCCTCCGAGTCGTGCGTTTGATGTCAGTGTTGAATGAAACATCACCTCAATAGCTTTTTTTTTTTTTCTCTCACGGAATATTATCTCATCACAGATCTCTAAGTGACAAAAAATGAATGAAAGATTTAAAGGGACCTTGCATAAAATTCCTTTATAGCATCCATATCTTTGCACATTCAGAGAATAAATGTCCACAACGTTGTCTTTGTTGGGCAGATCAGCTTTTTTTTTTTGCACTGAACTTCTAAGAAACCACCTGCCAATCATACAATGTGGGTGGGACATAATATCTTTGTCTCAGTCCTTTTGTTTCTGAAAATATGGGCATACGTTTATCTTATAATCTTGCCCTTTCAGTATGGAGAATAAAAAATGTTACTATAATAAAAACAGTCGACATGTACAGCAGCAATGCTTTGACAGGACAGCAGGTTAAATTTAGTCTTATACAGTTTAAAATATTTGAACTAAATGAAATCTTTTCAGAGCTAAACCCAGATTGGCGTCAGCAGCAGCTCCCCTAATTCAAATGAGGTAACCCTGCTGAGTGGAGGCTTTCCAGTTCAGCTGCTGCAAACTGGCCTGATTGGACGGATTTCAGTCATTCTTTAGCGGCGGGAGCCAATCAGGACCGAGTCCAGCTGTGATGCATATCTTGGATTTTGTCCGAAAACTGCCTGGAAAGAAAGCAAACATTCAATTGTCCCTCTCAAACACAATCAGATTTAACAATGCTCCTATTAAAGAGCTGTTATCGTATGTGGAAAGGGCCGCACTGCTAGTCCTGTTTGTTTAAGTCCACAAACAGAAGACACGACTATACATGACTGATTTACACAGGTTTTAGATTTTAGATTTCCCATCTTCCTGGTGGTGAAATTAACTTTAATTTCTGTTGATTTCACTGCAGTACAAAAACCACATCCCAACCGCCAGAATAAATGTTGGCATGGTACATTTCTACAAACCAAGGACACATAACATTTGCACATTATTATATGTTAAAACTTTACGAGTCTTTGCTTTTCAACAACAACAATGTGGTTACCATGTGGTTAGATATAGGCATAAAAACCACTTGTCTCCAATCCATTGTCTCCTCCTATGATTATATATGATATTTCTGCAGTTTTTAGATTCCCCCATTTTTTGTGGTAAAATTAACTTTGATTCCAGCAGGAAAACCAGCAATGAGCTGCTAAAATACACCCACATTTGGTGGCTAAAAATCTGCTGGAAACACAGCGATGTTTTGATAAGAAACAAAGGCTTTTTGTGTGTGCTATACCAGCAGAAAATGCAGCAACAAGTTACTAAAACGCACCCATGTTTGACGACCAAAAAGTCGCTGCAAACGCTGCAATGCCAGCTTTTTGTGTGCACTATTCCAGCAGGAAATGCAGCCATGAGTTTCTATAACACACCAATGTTTGGTGGCTAAAAAGCCTCTGGAAACGCAGGGTGTCTCTGAGAGAAACAACAACTTTTCATGGCACTGTCACAGCAGATAATGCAGCGATGTATCTGTAAAAAACTACTGCATTTTTAGACACCATCCCAGCAGGAAATGCAGTGAGAAGTTGTTAAAACACACCCACATTTGGTGGCCAAAAAACTGCTGAAAATGCAGGGATGTCTCAGTATGAGACATAGATTTTCATGACACAATCCTGGCAGGAAATGCAGTAATGAGCTGCTAAACCACATTTATGTTTGGTGGGCTAAAAATCCACTTGAAATGCCGTGATGTCTTGGTAAGAAACAGTGGCTTTTTAATGACACTATCCCAGCAGCAAATCCGGCAACGAGTTGCTAAAATCACCCATGTTTTGTTGTTTGTTGATCTCAAACAGTGGTCTGCAGCTGGGCAGGTGTCTCGCCTTGGTGTCATGCCTCCTACCACCTAAAAACAAAGTCACTTCTCATGCTACGGCACTTTAGAAACATTAGTTTGATGCATATGAAATGTACAAATGTAACATATCAGTGCTTTGCAGAACAATACCAACATTTTCCTCAAATCAGCTTGCTTGGGAGTGGTAATCATAAGCTACTGGTCATACTGGGACAAGTGAAGCTGTGAATGTATTGTACTTGGTAGTTTAATTGGCCAAAGCCTGTAGCAGCACTGGTACAGTCTTTTCTTAGTTCTAGCTCATATAGCTGCCCATTGTCAGACTTATGAGGCAGAATAAATGGCCACCGGTGTAGCTACCTGCTCCTGCTCTGTGATTGTCGGTATCATGTGCCTCCGCTCGGGGACTAGCTTCACCTCGCTAACAGCTGAGACCCCCCTCCTGGTGTTTATATGTGTAAGTCACCTGGAAACCTCGTGTAGTGGAGGTATCAGCGGGGCGCAGGTTGCAGTCTGAGCCCCAGGGAGTCGCAGTATTGCAAGGGGGGGAGGGGGGGTCAGCACATCCTCACGGCTCAGATGGGATTACAGGTTGCTAACACTTGATGACACAAGCTGTTTCCAACATCTCGCCCACCTTGTGTGCTGAGCACACACGCCCACGTAAGCTGCCGTTCACGCGCACTGAACCCACACACGTGCTAACTCGCTCATAAAATTGGAGTTGTGTGTGCATGCACGCTGGCTTGACTTCTTACATGAATGCATGGACACACACATGCTGCTCACACACTCACACACACACAGTGAATAGACAAGCACATACATAAAATTGTATTTGTGCTGGATGGAAGAAAACAAGCAGGCAAGCATGAGTGAACAAGTACAACCAAATCGCACATGAAAACGCACACACACACAAACACACACAGGCAACACAGTCTTGTTGCTATGTTTACACGCATGAATGTAAGAAGGCAAGCATGCATGCACAAATACACCTCTGGTTCCCTCACACACACATTTCATACACAAGCTGGATAACAGCACAGCTCGGCTCACTGATGGAATCAGTGTGTGATGTTACGCTAACATCCACCACTGTCCCAGTGTTCATGGCAGCATCAGTGTTTTTAATTGACTCTTTTTATGATGACTGGGCCTCAGATGATGTGTGTTGCTGTGGGTAGAGTCGTTTTTTTGACTCTCAAACAAAGCTGATTGGGTAAAAATATTACGCAAGACAATACTTTTTGTTAGGGATGCAGTGCTTGTGGTATCCGTGTATATTTGCCAGTGAATGGCATCTTATTTGGTGATGTGCTGATGGCGGTGTTTAATGTTTCTCTGTTGTATTGCATCAGTTTTGTGGAGGCTAAAAAGCAACTAACGTTGTCTCATCGTCCAGGGGACTGTAGAATAAGTGTTTGGGACAAACGTAGATCTTTCCTGGGACGCTATCAGGACGACAGGGTGTGGTAAACTCACTACCAAAGCATCAGAGGATGCACCCTGTTACCTTGTGAACAACAAATGAGTGTTGAAATCAGCAGGAGGAGAGCTAGTTATTGTTAGCTGTTAGCAGCCGATGGCCAGAACTAACAGCTAGCGGAGGTTACTTTAAGTTACGTTGTGATGCGTTTAAGCTCTTTTTAGTAAAATTGAGTGTTCAAATGCAGTCTAGTAAAATGTAGTTTTTAGCATGAATCTTGAATGAATGCAGCTGTTTGATAGATATTTAAGAGGCAATTATAAAAAGGCTCCTGAAGTTATTGCAGCTTTCAAATAAGTTCCAAAATAGCCAACCACAGACGCCCTAACTGTGTCTTCGCTTTAACTGTACTCTCTGTTTGGTGATTCAGGTGCTTCGGTTGATTTAAGAGTTGATTGATTTGCAGGATGATGTTTTAAACTGATTGTCTTGACTGTCACGTTCATAAAAAAGGAAACCAAAAGTCCCCAACAAACGTTCCCCAATTAAATGGGTCTCTAAAAAAGTGTCGGACGGTTGGTCGCTATCATGTCAACATGGACCAAAATCTCTGAGGAAAGTTTCGAGGAGCTTGTTGAATCTATGACAATC
>JAPZEB010000017.1:2703168-2721630 GCA_029783705.1 Chaetodon striatus
ATCTATGACACCAAGAATTAAAAAGGGGGTCCAACCTGGTACTAGCAAGGTGTACCTAATAAAGTGGCCAGTGAGTGTGTAAGGAAAGACACGATTTGAAAGAGATGTTGCTTGTGCTAAAGTTGTGATGCATGGTTTGACCCACAGTGGTCCAAATCTAGGCCTCCACTCCACTGTGTTGATTATAAGTAACAGTATTTAATGCCCACAGATAATGGCTGTATCTGATTGGCTGGCAGGTGTAAAATGCAGCGGTTCATATATCAGCACATGCACAATATATGAAAAGATATGACCTCAGTAGTTTATATAAAACATAACATTTAATTAGGACACATTTAGGATTATTTTACTGTATTTATAAAACTATCGGAGCGCATAAATTCAGATGCAACAAAGTTTAATGACCTGCGCTCACCTCGATGTGGCCGGCACTGGAGGCCGCACTCGCAGGGTAAATTAATTTTCTCCTCTCCGTGTCTTCCTCTCTCCCTCTCTCTGTGCCCAAAGTTATTTAATATCCACTCAGATTCAGATTCATTATTACCTGCTCACCCCCCACGCTCCTGCCCAGCCCCTCCAGACACCACTTTGAAAGACCACCGTATCTCCGAGGCCTAATTAGAATTGAAAGTCTGCTCGTTTAGAATTGTCAACTCTCACCTCAAGCCTGGAAAAACTTTGCCTTGAATTTCAAACATACGGTACTTCATGGCGCAAGACACAGATTGGTGTATAACTTTGCACTGACCTTATTGATGCATATGAGCACCAGGTTCTGTTCCTGCTTGTGTGCGAGTAAATTATTAAAAATGCGGATTAGGGCTCTGAGTAGCATCGCCTCCTCTCCTGTGCTTCCCTTTTTTCAAATGATACCACGGAGGGTATTTTCCTAACTCAGCATGTGGCCGGTAAACATCACAATCCATCAGTCTTGGATGTTTTGGGGGGTTGAGAGGTGGGGGGGGGCGGCAGGGGAAAAAAGACGGTTTGTTTTCACACTTAAGGAAGACATGAAATAGAGTGTCCTTAACTTAATCACCACCTTGTTTTACTACATTTGCATACATTTACATATTAATTGGACCACCGATTAAAATTGGTTTTGTAATTTTAATTAAGTGTCCACAAAGGTATATGATTAGCACTGTTTAAAATACAGCCTGACATAACTAGACGCAAAAAAGCCTCTTTGCTGCACATTTTTTTTCTCCGCACCCCCCCCTTACCGACACCTCTCCCCCCTTTCAGAGAGGAGGGGATTACTTACAGGGAAAGCCTGTTTTATGATAGCCATTTTTTAAATCTGCTGTAGATTAGGCTGCCATGGAGACTGAGGGGGCTGTGGCGGAGGCGGGGCCTTCAAATCATTGAGGATATTTTAAGATTCATATAATTTAAGGTAGTGTTTTAGTGGCAGTGGTTGGTAAAGGGCCCCTCTAAGTGACTTGTGAATTAGGCTGTGTTCACACTGCAGCTGAAATGTGCTCCCAGTGCTTCTTTTTAGTGTCAGTTCACACAGGTTACAATAATCATGTGACACATGTGGAAGGTGATGATGGTCCAAGGGGCCCGCAGCTGGAAAGGGCCAACAAGGATCCCTCAGGGGCCATTTTTACCGACCAGTACGGATGATAGCTTTGGTTTTTCTACACAGGTGTGAGGCCCATTAGTATTGATCTTTAGCAGGGCAGTATGGTGAAAATACTGTCCTGATAACATTTGTCACATGTGCTAAATCACATGTAAATGTAACCACATTAATGGTAAATGTGCAGCTTTTTAACATAATTGCAATCAGAGGTCACATTAACCACAAATTTAACTTCACTGACTGATTTTTTTTCTTCACAATGACAGAAAATGTGAAGGCTGACCGATAAAATTGTGATCTACTATCATTTTAAGTAATTTTTAACACGTTCTCATCCCAGCTCATCAAATATCGCCATGCTGCGCCACTCTGCGTTTCCATTATCACTTTAGACGGGACGTGGCACGCCCAACTGCCCCAGAGATGGACTTTCTCCAGAGTAGGTCCAAAAGCTGGGCCACCCACTCTCAAGTGGGTATTGGTGACATCTTGCCAACTGCAGCCAACACCCAACGACTTATCACAACGTACCATCGCAAAATGTCACAGCAGCTGTGCGCCTGAACTTTTTGTGCATGGTTGGTGTTTCTGTTTTCACTCCATGCTTTATAAACAGGGGTTAAGTGCTGCCGAAGCGCACCAGAGTGATGGGTTCATCATGCAAGAGAGACAATAAAAACAAATGCAGTGCTCAGAGTTTACATGATGACATTTGAGGTATGTTGATTGATTTACAGTGCCAACTTGTATTGAGTAATATGCAAGAACACATTCCACCTTAAAAGTTGCTGGTAGCTGCCGACAGTAGTTGCCACAGCGAATGAAATTATTTCTCAGTCTGTAGCTGTGAGGATGAAAATGCAGCACAGCATCCTTTCATTTTATGGATACAGTTGAATAATGTGTGTAAACTTGCCACTCTAAGAACAGTGGTGACGTAACTTCGGGCCACAACTTAAGAATGTTCAAGCAAACATGTGCACGTCATAGGTAGGCTGGAAATAGATTTTTTTGTACACCTGCAACTGTGGCTGGAGGATTACAAGATCTGCCAGACACCTGGTAGATTACTATTGTTTTTTTTTTTGGCTTTTTAGTGAAGCAAATCTTGCAGCCACTTGAATATTTTACCATTATTTGGCTGGTGGCTGATGCTAATTTGTAACCCTGGTCATGGGAGCACTGCGGAACTTAAACAAACAGCACTACAACACATATAAATGCAATATCTATATACTTGTTCTGTACATTAATTGCTAAAACATGAAAATGAAATACTGTTAATCCTGTCTGATTATCATTAGAAAATTAAAATCATGGGTTAGGGTTAGGGTTAACATCATTTTTACAATCCTGACCATCAAAATGATGGACAACAAAAAAGTCTAACAAACTTCGTGACCCTTTGTGACATGACTGCAGTATATGTCACTTGATGTTGTGTTTGCTTAAGTATTAGCATTGAGGCTACTTCCCCTTCTGCTAAAGTGTTAGCATGAAACACTGGTATCCAACAATGTGCTGGGGACATATGGATGATTTTGGTGATCCTGTGAGTCTGCATGTTGTGTTCTGCCCTATATGCATACAAGCCTTCAGCTGGGAAAAATTTGAGAAGTTTTCTCTCCCACACTCTTAATGAGCGCAGCTTTTGCCAAGTCAAATGGCCTGACATGTAACAGAGAGAGACTCGCGCACCATTTTTCTGATGCAATTACAGCAGAGTCGGGGTATCATACTGGGGACTTTTCAGAAACGTAATATTACCTCATTTTGTCTTTGGTGTGGTCTGGAAGGTTTTTGAGAGACATTTGGAAGCATTTTACTCATAAAATACTTAACCATTTAAGTGATAGGATACTGTTTCCTGGGCTCTGTCCCTGCTGCCAACCACAAAAGATTGAAAACTGAGGGGGGAAAAAGTACAGTAGGTTGGTACATTTTCCCCTGTCATCTATTATGCCCCTTCTCTGTCCTCCCCCACCCCTCCGCAAGAATCAACAATGCTTTGAAATTTATAGAAAACTGGAGCTCCGTGTTGCCAAATATCACGTTTCCCTTTGCATGTTTCAGGATTGGTTTCTTTATTCCAACTCTGAGCCCATGTAGCTTTCAACAGACAAAAGGAGGCCTCTTCTTCCCTGGGTGCAATATGTCCATAATAATGCCTGGCATGGAGCAAGTCCTCTCATTACCAGCGCTCATACCCACCTCTGTGATGACGAGCCTTTCTGTCATCCAGTCCAATCCTCAAAGCTGTCTTTTGGGAGCCCTCAGAGTTATGGCATTAGTTTTGCTTTCTTCCCCAATCCTCCCTCCTCCCTTCTCTTCTCCCCGTCTTAAATTGCCGCTTCTTGAGTTACTAAGCTGCCCTAATAGGTACAACCTGCGCCGACTCCCTGTCCTCAGATGGGACGTACCTCTCCCGATTGCTGTTTTGCGGGCAGAGGATAAAGAGCTATCCCACGATGCACCCTGTCACACGCGATGCCGGGCTCGCGCGGTGATTTCGCCTGGCTCCTGAACAGCGTCCTCAGCGCCAGAGATTTAAATGTGTTTCCTATTTCTTGCTTCGCTGTTGACATCAGAATGTTTCCAACCTCAGTGTTTTGTGTGTGCACGTACCCCCCCCCCCTCCCCTCGCCTCCCCGGAACATCCAAAACACACACATACACATGCATAGGACACTTACATAATTACACACAAATACGTGCATGCAGAACACACAGGCATCTGCAAACACGCTTACAGTCGCAGTCAAATAAAGCCACATGCATGCAGAAACACATGCAGGCAGGGCGATCATGATACTTTATTGAAACAGAAAGTTTGCATGTTGCCAGCAGACACTGTGGAGGCCACCACATCCCACAGGTCCTGGAGCTGGTTTTTAAGACCCTAATCAGTGTGCCAACACTCCCTGTGGACGCCGAGGTATTTATTTGTCATAAAGGACAAACGGCCATTAATTGCCAGGTGATTGGTTTGGGTCCATTTTGCACATGTACATGAAATACTTTTCACATTGCAAAATTCAGTAGATAGGGATAAGTGAACCAGAGTCCTGCGCTGGGTTGGGTTGGGCACTGAACCTTTGACCTTGTCGTCACATTCACTACTGATGTGGAGGACTCCAGTGATGAAATTTTGCAAGACGAGGATGAGGTGGCAGCCTATATGGAGTTCAAGACACCCAAGGAGGATCCTTTAGAGGTGTCATGGTGGTGGAAGGAGCATGCTAAAATGTTTCCTAACCTGGCAGTGATTTAATGTATTCACCATTCTGCCATCGAGTGCAGCCAGTGAAAGAGATGACTCCTTAACTGGATTTGTAATTCTGTTCACACCTGGCATTAGAGTGCGTCTTCACATGCGTCTCAATTAACCAATTTTTGTAACTTTAACATTGGCATTACATTTATTGAAGAGCATAATATGACTGGTTGAGGACTCAGAACTCAAAGTTGGCGAATTGGGGCTGAACTTGGGACTTGTTAGCTTTGGGTTTTGCCTGTCTTCACCTTGGAGTTGAATTCAAAGACTTGAGACTTGTGGCTTGGTCCCACGTCTGCTGTTACCTAACGGTTATTAATGGGTTTAAAAACAAAGTGCAGCCATTTCAGTGTCTATATGAGTTAGCTCGCTGTGTTAGCTCGTGCTAACAGTTATTGTACTGACCATTTACCGGCCATGAGGGAAGTGACCCTAAATATGGTTCTTCAGCGCTGCGTCTAACCTGTGTAACAGCAGCAACAGAAAGTTTGCTTATCAAACAGGGAGTTGGCAAGGACTGAGTAGGCAGTCCTTCATTGTGGCTCAGGACACAATAAAGGACACACTGCTAAAAGAATGTGGCCATATTTGGCCCAGGCCTCCTCTTACTGTGGTCTGAGTGATCGGACCCCATGATGCTTAAGGTGCATTTACACCTGTACCTAAAGCTGCCCATTTGTGGTGTGATCACCAGAGACCTATATTCATACCAGGTCTAAACTGGGCCATTGTTACCTCTTGCATCTCCCTGGGGAGTGTGGATAATCACACCTATTCCCACCACCCAGGGGCTAATTTAGGGATTGAGAACAGAATAACCTACAGCAAGATGCATCAGGTTTCTAGACATGGATGGATTACTGAAAGGCCTACTGCACACAGTCTTAGAGACCCAAAGTACCAGGGGCCTGCCTTGCCTTGACCTGCTGACTGTCACTTGAAGAGACACCTGGAAGAGACTCAAAATGATGACAAAGAGACACAAAGCCACGACAAGGAGATGCAAAACAGCTGCAAAAAGACTCAGGGCCAAACAACCACAAAGTGTGACATCAAAAACACAAGAAGCAACTACAAACAACCTCAAAATGACCCCTAGACAAAAGCAACAGCTACAGAACCAGGCAGGCTAAACAGCTATAAGGTCTTAGTGTCCTGTTTCTGTGTAGGGGAGGTGGTGGGGCCCTCTTTATGTCTGTGCCCTTGGCTCCACTGTCTTATAATGCACCCATGTTTCTAGGGGCATTGTTATGCACAGTTTAGGGTGATAGAAGTTGCACTTTAGGTGTGTTGATGAATTCAGTGTGAATGTAGGAGAACTTTGCTGTAAATTTTGCAGCAGAGACAAATGAGATCACACCTTTCTGCCTGTTCTGTCAAACCAATCAAACCACCTTTCCCTCCATAGCCTGAGTAACCCCAGGATCAGTTTGACTCTAATGAGTGAACAATTACCTGCAGCCCTTCTAGGACTCTTGTAGTAAATAATTACCCCTCATAATTTGGTGTTAGACATTCGTCATTGTGCGTGTTTACACCTGAAAAAGGACGACATCATTGCAGCACTTCAGAGACAAAAGAGAAACGCTGATACAGGATGCCACCTCCACTTCCCCGTGGGCCCGTGGTGTGAGGGTGATGCTGAGTGTTCTGTACAAATCACAGACGTATGCCTCACACTGTCAGGCCACATAGGTGGCACGGGTGATGAATACCGCTTCCCTCCAATGCCTGAGCATTATCATAAATAAAATAGAGTACAAACACCAGCCTTTGCGCACTAATGGAATTTGTCAACATGAAAGAAGTGTTATTGAGCTTCGCCGCTCCCTCTCTTCTCTTTGCTGATGCCTTGCCAAATACTTATCCCCTCTCTGGTGAGCATTTAGCGTTAACTCGCGGCAGCTCCTGGGAATTGCATGGGCGTAATGAAATTACCTCGGCACAAACAAATAGGGTCAAACTCTCAAGGAGACGAGCATTAGGGCCGCATTTTGCTAATTACGTGGTGCGTTCCTGCCGCCGCCTCGCGGAAGCTGCACTGGATAGCCGGGATCTGCAGGACGCCACCATGTCCAATCCTGAGTAAACACGCCACCAGGAGAGGAGTCGGGGAAATTAAACTAAGCAAAATGGGATTACAGTAAACAACACCTAATATTTTGTCGATTTGCAGTTGATAATTAAGCAAATTTCATGCTGATTTGCAGATGGAGAGATGAGACACGAGCAGGATGAACACAAAGCTGGAAGTGTATATGTTCTTTTGTCATACACAGAATGTCAGCGCCGTCCCTCAGCTTGTCTTTGTACCTGCGTGGAGAAGAGAAAACACATGCATGAACATATAAGTCAATATTCCCCCCCAGCAGCACTGCTACCCTTCATCATAATGGCATTTCTTTACCATAACAATGCTATCAGATCTGTTTTCTGCAATTCGTCTCACCTGTGTTATCACTGCCAGCAGAGCAAGATATGCCATTACCTACATGACCGTGACAGAGCGTTTTGTAATTATTGAGCATGCCTCTGTGGTAATTACTTCAGTTTACTGAATTATAAAAGCTGGAAGGAGGGGAGAGAGGAGCCACGGCCCTGAGCTGAGACAGAAATATTCTTCCGGAGGCTGAAGAGCTGAGAGACTTTCCTTGGCAGCGGTATTATCACATACACTCATCTGCCAGAGATTGTTGACAGAAAATATGCCCTATCAGCAGAAATAACCACTCTTTTTTTCTCTCTTTCTCCCACCACCCCCCCTCCTTTCGTCGCCACCGTGCGCCCTGACAGTCTGACGAAAGACAAAGCTCCCCAGTGAGGGATATCAATAAATCAGAAAAAAAAACAACAAGAGCGGAGACCACCTATTTCGTCTCGTACATCAGCCTCGCTGGAGATGCCGTCACAGGCGCTGTTGCATGTTTTTATGTTTCTCTGGCTTTTGTTGGCCACCTACCCCGGTGCTGGTGACAACAACTACCCAGTTGGTAATCTCTCCCTCTCACTGTTCCTCCCCTGCGCCTGAAATGAGCAAATCAAGGCTGGATTACGCCTGCTAACATGCTCATAAATTTGGGATTTATTCAGAGGTAAATTGGGATTGAAGGAGGAAGCGCTCTCGCCTGGTAATCCCTCCACAGTGAAGGGGCCTGTAAGCTTGCTGTTGTCTGTGCGTGTGGTAAACATCCAAATGGAGAATGGAGGTGCTTGTCTCAAGAATCAAAGACAAAACAAGGTTTAAAAAAATATGTCAGAAATTGAAATAATAGCCAGAATAATTGAAAAGCCACCACAAGGAGCAGGGCATTCCAGTGCACCCTATTTTCTACAGCTGCCTTCGTCTTACTTATTTTTAAAAACAAGACAGATTCACACCACGAGAAAGGCCACTCGCTACTTTGCCAAATGTTAGAGAATCTGCCTTCCCCAAACTGTTGCCACAAAGCTGGAAACACTATTGTCTGAAGGGGGCCTTCCACTTAACATGGAAAATAGACTCAGAAATTGTTCATTCAGTGAAGAAGAGAGGACTCAGACACTGCCAGTTTTCTGTCTTGCAAGTACCTTTAATAGAAAATACTTTTTAAGGTCCAAAAACAAGGTCAAAGAATCAAATGCTGTTTTCTATTTTTGGGGGTAAAAATATCTGTTTGGTCTGTTTTTAGTTTTTGTCAATTTTTTTGCCTCCATGCTGGCAATAACCACGGCTGGAGGCAGTGTGTTTTTGGGTTGTGTGTCCCATTCTTGTGAAGCGATATCTCAAGAAGGCCATGAGAGAATTCACTCAAATTTGGCACAAATGTCCACTTGGACTTAAAAATTAACTAATTAGAATTTGGTGGTCAAAGGTTAAGGTCACTTTGACCCTTGTTTCCGAAAGATCTCAAGAACATGTTGAGGGAATTTACTCAAATTTTAGCACAAACGTGCACTTGGGATGAACTGATTGGAATTTGGTTGTCAAAGGTTAAGGTCACTTTGGCCTTGCATCCCTCTCAATCGCACGAACACGATATTTCCAAAAGACCGTCAGGGAATACCTCAACTTTGGCACAAAAATCTGCTTGAACTCAAGAATAGACTGATTACAATTTGGTGGTCAAAGCTCAAGGTCACTTTGACCTTGCTACCGTCTTATTCTTGTAAATACAGTATCTCAAAAACATATTGTCAGAATTAACTCAAATTTCGCCCAAATGTCAACTTGGATTTAAGAAAGCGTTGATTAGAATCTAGTGGTCAAAGGTCACTGTGACCCTGCTTCTGTCTCATTCCCATGAATACAGTATCTCAAGAGCATGTTGTCGGAATTTACTCAAGTTTTGCACAAATGTCAACTTGGATTTAAGGATGAACTAGTTAGAATTTGGTGCTTAAAGGTCAGTTTTCAGGTCACTTCTCTGGCCATTATTCAGCATCATAACGCAGGAACAGACGGGGAGACATTTTGTCAAATACTGAATTGGTGACACTCACCTTGTGTGCCCACCTTCAGTCTGTGCTGCTGGGGGGAAGATGTGTGTGAGGCATCCATGTTTTCACAGACATGGATGGAAACTAACTGCAACCTGAGTGTTTTGTGAAGGCATACAACAGCTGAGCAGTAATTCTAGTTTCAATTATAATATTTTGTTATATTGTTATAAAGCATTAGGTTGCTAATGTGATTTTTGACATACAAATGAAGGTTGTCTTCTTTTTTTACTCCCTCTTTCATGGAGGTCAGGGTTTTGGGTCCTGAGCTGATAGGACTAGTGCCTTGCACAAGGACACTCCAGCATGTGTGGAGGGGATTGAATCTTTCTATCCCCCCTGCATTATCTCCTCTTGAGCTTAGCTCAGGGGTGGAGTTCATCCTCCAGATTGCGGGTTATCCTTGTGGCCCTCGGCCCTGGTTGGCGCTCCAGCCTTCGGGATCAGAGTGGGTGAGCGCTGCTTCCTGTTAGAAACATCCCAGAGATTCAAGCTGGCAACCGTCCAACCAACCAACTGGGCAGCTTGTCTGGCCTCCAGCCCACTGCTGCTTGTTCAGTGCTGCTAACAGGTATCGACGGAGCTGATGGGGCAAATCATCATCTGAGAGATTTTTTTTGTTGTTGCGTTGCTTGGTTTCAGTCCCATGGCGCTTGGAAATTCCTGTTCTGGCGGCCTCCGATCCAGAGACTCCACTACCTGGAGGGATTTCCAAATGTCTCGCAGAAGACGAAATAACCTCCACCTAACAAAATAAACCCCCTCCCAACCCTCTTCCTCCAACAACAGCATCAACACAGAGAGAAGAAAGGAACATGGACTAACTGGCAGTGAAGGCAATTTGTCGCTGGAGCTTGCTCCCCCTTCTCTCCTGCACCATCCAGATTTCCCATAAGGAATGTGCTTTGGTGTAATTCATCACCGGGCCCATACGGCAAACCGCTCGTTCTGGCGGTGAAATATGAGTCAGTGCGAGTAGGCATTTTCACACGGTAGCTGCGCTGAATGGGGTATTATTTTGGCAAGCTCCCACAAGATCCTCCAACACCTTTTTTCTGCTGTTGCAACACGCTGTTTATCAAATGTCTCTAGACACGGGAGGCGCACAATAAACATCAACCGCCGAATTACAAGCTTTGATTTCCGGCATATTACGGTGTCCCATAAATAAAGGTACTGGGAGAAAAACACAGCACTCCATCATGTTATAATAACATGCCTGTTTATGAAGATGGAGGATGACAACGGCATACCTGCCTGCGAGCGTGAAGCTGAATGATAGTATTCACGCTCGGGGAAGGGACATGAGGTTGTGCAACATGAATGTCACTCTGCTAATTAGCTGTCTTATGTGGAAAACTGCCGTTCAGTTTAAACTGTCAAACCCACAGAAAGTAACTTTTCAGGCATTAGCAGCTGTGCTCCACAGCAGCGACAGAACAGGCCTCAATTCCTCGACTTTCAGCTTGTAAGGAAGCAATAAATGGGAGGTCAGCAGTCACACAACCCTGAATATATATTTGATAAACATTGTAGTGACTTGAGGGTGAATGTATATGATGAAGTAGTGGAAAAAGAAATGAATAGAAGAGAAGTATGATTACTGCTTTTTTTTAAGCGGTATCTCATGGTATTTTAATTTAAATATGTCAGTTTTGCTTCTGTCAGTTACAGATTACAAGTGTTTAGTGGCTCTTTCCTGCTCCAAAAGGAAGTGGTGCATTTTTGGGTTTCTGGTTTGTTAAAGGGGAGGGGGTTGAAGTTAGGGTTAGGGTTAGAATTCTGGTAGGTCTAAAGGCCAAGACACTTTGGCAGCAAACAGTGCATCAAAACATCCACCCTGCTTAGTTTCTATGTAAAACCCAACACTGGACGGGGCTAGGTGCTCATGGACGGTTTCCCAAGACGCTTCACACCACTTTCCCATTTCCAGCCTTACTGCCCCTGAAAAAACACAATTTCTCTCCTCACCTGACCACGCTTGTACATCCTGGCTCCTGTAGCAGCTCCTCTTTGCTCCCATAGCAGCTCTTCTTCTCTGCTCCTTTCCTTATGTTAGATGTTTAAAAAGAACTCTCACCTCTTGGATAAGGAGAGACTTTTTGTTGAGGTCAAGAAATATCCTGAGCTGTACAACTCACAACACCGTCATTCTAAACACAATGGCAAAAATGTTATTGTCCATCAGACAGTAACTTTTGGGGCGGCTGTGGTTCAGCGGTTAGCGGGTCATCCACTAACTGGAGTATCTGTGGTTTGATCCCTGGCTCCTCCAGTCTGCGTGTGGAAGTATCCTTGGTCAAGATACTGAACCCCAAATTGCCCCGGCTGGCTTTTCCATTGCTGCTTGAGAGCGTGTGAATGGTTACTGAGTAGCAGGTGGCACCTTGTACGTTAGCCTCTGTCGCCAGTGTGTGAAGGGGTCAATGTGACATGTAGGAATCAGGTTTAATGGGTGTCCAAACATGATTTCAAGCTAAGGCCAAGGTTGAAGAAGTGTGGATCCTTTTAGTAATAACTGTCTTAGTCTTCTGTAGACATGCTCCAATTGGACCCTTCCTGTTGGTGCAAGGGGCAGCGCTTTATCCTTGTTATATGATGTGAAACAGCTGGTTTTCAGCTTAACTCTCATACTCTTGTCCAGTACAACTATTGGTTATAAAAACATTGAGTATTGACCATCTATATTTTAAAGAGCTGGATATGTGGACTTGGGCAAGGATAACGCTGATGGCAGCAAGGAGCTTCCTACAGCTTTCTGAAACCCTTGATTTAACAGCAAATCTGTCTAGACGTTCTTGTCTTTGAGTCCGACTGAACTTCCTGGCAAACTTAGCTGCTGTTTTCATGCAAACCTCCTGGTTTGTTTAAGTACTCTCAAAGGTGACGAGATGGCCTTTATCTGCAAGTTTCCAAATTACAATATAGAATGAAAAGCGGTACACGCCATGCATTTTTTATGGACTGTCTCAATACACTAAAGAGACACCCAATTAGTGGCTAATTACTTAACAAACTGACCCAAATCCAAGAATGAAGAAGCACTCATGAATGTGCAGATCAAGGCCAGTAGTCATGATATGAGAAGAAACTTGATTTTCCCATTTGAGAATAGAAAGAAGTATTTACCTGGATATGTCAGCAAATGTTGGCACCATAAATAGAGATAAAAATACAGAAAACAATGCTATATTATCAACTTTTTTTTTGCACTAACAGCAGAATACTCCTAAAAGCAAGCACACCATCAGCTGCTTTGTGAGAGCAGGTATCAGTGTCTCCGCCACGCCTTCCCTGTTGACTCCCTTACATGGAATTAATAGCGAACACCTTCCTGTGATGACTCCAGCCTCCGTCTGAGAGGGCTTCACGGCGTCAGCAGCCTCTCCTCCGCTGAGCCATTTTTCTCTTAACACTGCGAAGTTTAGGGGGCGGGTGGGGGGGTGGTTGTGAACGAGGGGGGGCATTTAATGCACAGTAAACAACTAAAGCACTTCAAGCCTTTAAATCCCGACAGGAGGAGAGAGGGAGGGAGGGAAAGTCGGATAGAGAGAGATGTGATGAGGGGGGGGTGGGGGGCGGCGGCGGAGCCAAGGGAGAGTCTCTTTCCCAGTGGGAGATGACAAATGCCATATGTCCTGAGCACAGCGCTTGTGTTAATCCTTGGCGGGTCCTGGCAGGCCCACATCCGACTCTTCGACCTCTGCACCTCCCCATCCTCTCAACCTCTCCCTCTGCTTCCACTGGGTGGGTGGATCAGTCACAGAGGAGCTTGGGCCTCAGATGGAGGCGAAAAATGCTCTTCTCCGTAGAGTAAGGTGAGGAGAGCGCCACGTCCACGGTAACTGAGACTTAGCCAGATTATGTTCTGGTGTTATAATGGTTGCAGGTTGAAAATCCAATCAGCCTCGAAAAAATGACCAACAAAGCTTTAAGGAGCAAATCGGTTGTGTTGCGTTTTTCCTTTCAAAGCATACCAGTGCTTTCATGCTTCTGTGCTGGTGATCGCTGTGACTAGAGGCATCACGTTTTCAGGTTGTCCGTCCATACACCCCATTCTTGTGAAGGTGATATCTCATTTCTTCATATGTGCACAAACATCCTCGTTAACTCAGTGATAAACTGATTAGATGTTCATGGCCGTAGGTCAAAGGTCAAGGTCACCTTGTGTGTCCCGTTTTTGTGAATGCAGTATCTTAAGAACAGGTCAAGGTATATTTTTTTAATTTAGCATGAACGTTCATTTTGACTCAACAATTAGATTTTGAAGGTCGAAGGTCTCTGTGCATCTGTCTCATTCTTGTGAATGTGAAAGCTTAAGAACATCATTAGGAACAGGAAGTTTCTTCAGATGTGGCACAAACATCCACTTTGACTCAACAATGAACTGATTAGATTTTGGTGGTCAAAGGTCTCTGTGACTTTGCATCCATCTCACTCTTGTGAATGTGATATGCCAAGAATACCTTCAAGACGTGTCTGAAGATTTGGCACAACTGTCCACTCAATGAACAACAATGAACTGATTAGATTTTGGTGGTCAAAGGTCAAAGGTCAAGGTCACTGGGACCTTGTCTCTCCCGTCATTCTGAATGCAATACCTCAGGAACAGGTCGAGGGATATGTTTTTCAAATTTGACACAAATATCCACTTTGACTCGACAATGAACTGATTAGATTTTGAGGCTCAAAGGTCTCGGTGAACTTATGTCCATCTTATTCTCAAACTCAAGATCACCCTCAGGGAGTTTCCTCAGATTTGGCACTAATGCCCACTTTGACTGAACAATGTACTGATTAGACTTTGGAGGTCAAAGGTCTCAGTGACCTTGCATCCGTCTCATTCTCGTCAACATGATATCTTAAGAACATGTGGAGGGAATGTCTTCAGACTTGGCACAAACGTCCTCTTGGACTAAACGCTTAGAATTTGGTGGTCACTGTGACTTCACAAAATATGTTTTTGGGCATAATTCCAGAATTCTTACTCTAATTAGTGCTCCAATAGGATAAGATGATGAGGTGATAACATTTTATATCCAAAAGGTCAAAGGTGAACTTCACTGTGACTACATAGTGTTCTGCAAAAATCAGTTCTCTGGCCAATAAGTTTCACTTTCACTGTACCTGCTGTTCTGCCGCTCCGTCTCTGGAGCAAATGAATGGTCCATCTCAAAAACAGACACTCTAATTGTGGTGGCCGATGCATGTGTGGGAAACCCACTTCTGTGCTGCCGAGGGGAAGACGTGTGTGAAGCGTTCATGTTTTCACAGACATGGATGTAAACTGTTACTGCAACCTGATGGGTTAGCGCAGGCATACAACTGCAAAGTTGTAATTCTATTTTTGATTGATTTAACTTGCCAGAGCTAATCCATCCATTATTGTGAACATTTCATCTCCTTTGTTTGTCGAGCTCATGTTTGCATCATGTGATCGTGGATCTGCAGGCACAGTCTGATATGAAAACCCTTCCTGTTGGTGTTTTTAAGGATCCTCTGCCAACCCATATAAGAGAATAGCAGCTTCAACGTTGGTGACCGAAACAACCACCCTGACCTCCTCCCAAAGATGCTTTCAGCTGCAAAAACAATGAGTTCCTGAAAGGTGGGAAATCAGTCCCAAAAATGTCATATTGGAAAATGTATCAGTAGTGTTGTTTAGTATACGCAATTTGCTCTCACTGGGCTATAACATCAAAATCCATCGGTATAGTCCTTTAAGCATGGAATCCAAACTGGCTCCAAAACAGAGACAAGTCTGGACCGTGCCAACGTCAGATCCTTTTACTCTGTGTGCACTTCACTGTCGTCACCTTTCAGGATTTCTGGATACAGGAGTTCAAACAGTTTCGTCTGAATCCAAATCACCTGAAGGGGCTTTAAACATTTAGCTCTCTTATTACACATCAACTTAATCTGAGCAGAGTCCTCATTTAGTGTAAACTTCAGTCCTCAGCGCTGCTTATAACAAATAGATTGATGACTCCAGTGTGTCTGCGTTTAGCCTGTTTTTAAGACTTTGACTGTTCCAGTCATTCGTCTCTGCTCAGAGCCTAAACAAAGCTCTGCCTCGGCCTTCGCTGAACCCTGAACAGCACCCAAACTGAAACCTGGAGGCCGTTCAGCTGTAATGATGTGGTTAAAGAATGAACTTTCCTCACTTGCGAGCTGAATCAGCTCCTTACTGTACCTCCGTGAACCCGCAGTCGCTCACTCTGTTTACAGCTGCAGTGTGGCTGGATGCTGCAATCTGCCTGTGATCACGCAAAATAAACTGAATTAGTAACTTGATTTGACTGATTTATGTTTGCAAATCTGCTTATTCCTACAATAAACTAACAGTAGAGCTTCAAATTGATGATAATATAATCTGTTTTGTGTGATTTTTTGGGTATTTTTCAAGACGTTTTCATGCATTTGAAGCTGAATTTGTTGAAAATTGCAGGTTAAAAGGGGTTAAAGGTTCACGCACTACCTGCATATTTTACTATTCAATCATCTCACCTTCTTCTTTATGGACGGCGAATGATATAAATGCAAAATGAGGTGAAAAATTGGTAATTAATCCGCTGTGGGTGACTCCGGCAAGGCATTACCCAAGCCTGCCCTGTTTGTCTGGCTAACATTAAGGGGCTAATTTTCAAAATCTAGCGTGCAGTCAATTTCCCAGGATGCCTCGGGGGGTAAAAGGTAGGGAATGACAGGAGGGGCTAATTTTACCCGCCTTATTTACCCCTATGTATCATCCGGCGGCTCTCATCTGACAGGAGTGACGGTGGGATTGAAATTAGACCGACTGTGGCTGGCGTTGAGAATTTATGACACCGCCCCGGTATTTGTTCGATGTGTGTGTGTGTGCGCGCGCGTGCAAAAAGTGTGTGTATTCAGAATGTCTAGTGAATACATAAGAGAAGAAGAAGAGGGAGAAAGAGAGGAGGCGCAGGGAAAACCTGGGGAAATACATCTTTTTAATAACAGTCAGTGAGGTTAATGCAGCTTACCTTGGAGTGCCGACAGCAGCAGGAGGAGGAGGAGGAGGAGGAGGAGGTGAGGAAGGGTGGAGTTATTTGACAGGGGGGAGACAGACGGCGTACAGAGAGATGTTTAAAGCGGAGTTTACCTACACAGGAGTCAGGCCTCGGTGTCTGATCGCTATTTGTTGTACAGAGGAGGAAGGGAAAAAAAGCAGCAGGGGGGAGGAAGTGGAGGAAGCGGAGGCAGAGGGGTGAGGAAGAGGAAAAAAAAGAAAAAAAAAATCAAACTCTTAATACTATTGTGTGCCTATAACCATCTGTCACAGCTAGCCTGGAGATGAGACTGAGATTAGGAGGAATAAACGTCGGGGCCGTAGAGCATCGGTAAAGCCTTCAGGGCAACAACAACAAAAACAGGAAAAAAAAAAAAAAACAAGAAGAAGAAGAAGGTGGAGGGTTGAGGGGGAGTAAGAAGAGAAACGAGCCGAAAAATAAAACTCACGGGGGACATTCTAATTCTGAGGCAGTCATGGATTACAGATTGTAACCTGCGCTGACAACGGGGGGAAAAATGACGGGCAATATTACAGCGAGACTTGGAGGGTTCTCGATGATGATGTTGATGGTGGCGGCAGTGATGATGATGATGATGATAGTGGCGGTGATGATGGCGGTAATGACGGCACTCGCACGGTTCCATCTTGCGTTACTTCAAACAGAAATGAAAAGGCAGTGGTAGGGAGGAAGGAAGGAAAGGAGGGAGGTGTGGAGGGGGCTTTGAAAGGAAATAGTGTCTTCTTCTTCTTCTCCCCTTGCCTCACCCCTCCCTCCCTCCTTCTCCCTGAATGCCGAGGGCTTAAGGAAAGGCATTTGGTGGCTCCTGAGGCATCCGTGGATCTCCCCTCCTTAAATTTACCGTGAAGGTTCTTAGACTCCCTATTCAGGCAGGATATTCTCGTTTATTGCTTTTAGAAGACAAACCTCACAAAAGCACAGTGTCATTGCTTCTGGAGAGCAGAGCTCGGGAAGAATACCACGCCACAGAAAAGGTCTTTTT
Source organism: Chaetodon striatus (assembly GCA_029783705.1). Classification (NCBI taxonomy): domain Eukaryota; kingdom Metazoa; phylum Chordata; class Actinopteri; order Chaetodontiformes; family Chaetodontidae; genus Chaetodon; species Chaetodon striatus. Next base: position 2,720,547 of record JAPZEB010000017.1, read on the forward strand.
ACCCCCCCTTGAATTATTATGTACAGTATGACACAGAAAGCAGCACAGCCTTCTTAAGGTGCTTTACATTGGGAGAATTTAGGAACGGAGCATGACGCAAGAGAGCAGGGTGTAATGTTCTTTACCAGGACAGCTGATCTTGTTCATGAATTTGCACATAATTGTGACGAGGAGGTGGACAAATAAAAGTTCTCATCTGGATTGTTTGACTCAATCATGAAATTTTGGAGCTGAATATCGTTGTGCTCCTCAGGAAAGATCTTGTTTGTGTCTTTCAGTGTGTTGGCGACAGTCTGTGTGTCTTGCAAAACTCGTCAGTGACATGCTTACATAGTTTTGACTCTGTCGTTGAACTTGTAAGTCTTTCAAAAAGCTGTTATTCCAACCATATGACAGAAGGAGTGCCATAAATTCGGAGCCATATGTCTTTCTGGCAGCTGATCTCGGCCAGTAAAATGTTTGGGTAATTCGTAACTTGTATAACTTGAGTAAATCTCAGAGTTGAGTTCATTTGTTAATGCAAAAAAGCCATTCAGTGATCTAGGAGAAGGAGGCATTTAAGACACGGTCCTCACTTTGTTCTTTAGCAGTCGAAACACACAGTCAGTGATATCGAGGTCATGTGACTGACCTGCCAACATTCCTCTGTTTGACCCTTAAAGGTTGCCGTGTCGCAGTGTGCATAATCACAGCCCTGTATGAGTCATGATATGTGACATGTGACTCGCACTCTGCCACCCATTCAGATCACTCTCTCCTGGGTGACAGCGTGTGAGCAGGTGAGATGAGTGTTTTTGTCCCTGCAGGGCTCCAGACAGTGACCATTTAGTCGTATTTTGTGACCATGGAGCACCAGTGCGACTTGCAAAAACAATGAATGTATTTGAACCGCAGAGCTGTGAGTTTGTTTCCACTTGTCTTTGAATAAATCCTCGTTACACAGTGCCACTGTGACAGTTTAGCTTTCGTCAAACTGCTAACAGTTAGCGTCCCGAGATGAGTCAGGTGCTTCAAAATAAAAGCACCAGTGGTTCAGCTTTGTTTTATTTCATTAGAACAATGCTTTATTTTACTTTAATGTAAC
>JAPZEB010000017.1:2724342-2735408 GCA_029783705.1 Chaetodon striatus
TGTGGGGGGGGGGGGGGGGGGGGGGGGTGGGGGGGGGGTCTAATGTCTGTATGATGAGTAAAAAGGGTATTAAAATTAAGTAGGGAATCATGGCAGAAATCAGCCTTTGCTTTACCACAGGGGAAAGGAGCAAATAAAAGCCACGGAAATGAAAATAAATAAGCTTTGCTAATACCTCACCTTAAGGAGCCGGAGCCGTACCCAGCTGAACCGCGGCTGTTTGCCGGTAATTTGTTTGCGGACTTTATTATTAAGCTGTTACACAGGCTGTTTGACCTTCAGTAAGGAGAGCCGGTGGTTAACGGGGGCTTTTTCAAACAAATGCTCTCCATGTTAAAATGGTAAAAGACTCCTGTAATGTCAAGTGACCTACAGAGAGGATCCAGTGGTGTCTGTTTGTAACGCCGTTTAAGCCCCTTCCTTCCTTTGGAGGAGAGAAATTAACACAGTGGCAGTGATTTACGGGTGTTGTGTGGAAACAGCGAGGACAGAAGTGTAGGTGTTTAAATGTTAAACAGCTTTAAACATCATTTTTACTGACTGTGTTTGGGGAAGGTGATGACGCATGTGTGAGCGTCAGGAAAAATGACTTTGACACCTGAACATTGGCTTTGTTTCCCCACGTCCCATTGGGCCTTTCAAGGCGGGACTGTTGTGCCATTATGCCGCCGAGCCATCCTATATAAACAGTACCAACACATAATGGAAGGGTCTGAGTTGGCGTGCTTTTAAGCCGGCGGCAGAGGTAGTAATGGACGTTTAATTGACATGTTTAAAAAGTGGGAGCTGGCAGGATGGGACAGTTGTGATGTCTGGACGATGTGTTATCTGTGCGACCCACTACCAGGATTCAAAAAGTAGCTAATAGCAGTTAGCAGCTAGCTTAAAGAAGAAGACCTGCAACTGAGAATGTCAGCAAACTGGTGAGACAATGAATCCCGGGAGACGAGATCAGTCGCCACATAACCAGTCCCTTCAGGATTTTGCTGGCTGTTTTTGGATTGTTGTGTGAAAAAATTGCGATGTACGATGCAGTACTTTGAGCTCATAATTATGAGCATTCAGCGTTTCATTCAGAATTAGATTTCTTTGTGATGATAGGAGGGTGGGGGGATAATGAAGGGTCTTTGTCGTGGCAGTGTTGAAGGATCTCTGTGTTAAAAGGGCTATTGATGTAGGTCATTGCCGCCATTTGGAAGAGACATTCCCAACTAAACCTGTCCCTGGATCATGACATAACAGAACAGCCTGTGCTCAGGCTGGTCCTAGCCAATGACCATTTATAAAGATGGATGGCGTGACAACTACCCAAAAGTGAAGTCAAAATATCTTGATTGCACCCTGGTGGGGGGCCACCGCTTGGTCATTTATCTCCACATCAGACAACGAGAAAAAACAGACATCCCTTAGCGGCAGTATCGTACAATATCATGCGGTTTCAGTTAACTACGCGTTAACTACAGTACCAGACTTTTACCCAGGAGGCTGGTGTTATCTTCCTGTATGAATGTAGACCCAAGCAATTATGTTTTTTTTTTCTAAACCTAGCCACATGTGTTTGTTGCTAAATAAATTAAGCTAATTAGGTTTTTTACAGATGTTGTAATTTTTATTTAAAAAAAAAAAAAGACTGTTGCATCGAGCAGAGACTGTACATTTCCTGGACACAATGCATATAACAAGTGTAAATTGACACGGCGTCCCAGAATGTCAACAACAGATTGACAGATTGATACCTAGCGTGTTATATGTCGATGAGAAAGTATGTGACGAGTTGGTAGTCAAAATATGTTGGGCTGGTTGCAGTAAAGGTCATAAAGCCCGCCCCCTCCATGTTTGTGGAGTTTGACGCAGACTAAACCAAAATAAAATCAAAGTACATGTTAAATAAATTCTTCCCAAAGGCCCCAATGGCTTTTGTCATTTGGGTAGTTGTTGTCACTCCCATTATGTGTCAGTGTTTGTTTATCTGATATGTTTGGCTATAATTAGTTATTTGATGCTATAAAAAGGGGATGTGATGTCATCATTGACAGTTGGATGTACCAGTCGGACAAGCGTAGGCATGTGAAATTGATAACATTGCTCGACTTCCTGATTGCTCTTGCGCAGACTCTGGCTCCACATCACATCACCAGCACGAGATGGCAGCACCCTTTTCCGGGGTGTTTTGGCCTCTTTTTCATACATTGGGAGGAAGTGGATACGCATTGTCCATCTTTATATAAAGTCTATGGTCCCGGGTCTAGTTGGGCTTTGGTTGACTACCTTCAGCTCTCTCTGCAGAGTTTGCAGTCAGTGATGACAGTGTCTCTCCATCCACCATTTCACCCACATTAGTCTATTTAATCTCGTTCTTTGCCTTCCCTGCACACACTGCATGATAAATGAGCAACGCTAATTGTTTATTAATGGATGTTAATTTGTGTTGCGTACAGGCAAGCAAACATCCAAGCACACGTAACCTGTCCACTGTATTTCCTCAGAGTATTTTTAGCACCTCACTGTACCTTCCGTATTTTAACTTTGAGTAGAAAGACAGATGGAGAAGACGTATTGTACTGCCAACAGTTTTGTCTGCGGGCTTGAAGAGGTTAACTCCATATCTTTCCTCCTGCGGGGGGGAAATGTCAAACACTATCTGGATTTTGGATAAAAAGACAAGTATGTAGCCGCTGATCAACAAAAGCCAAGAGGCGTGCTGAGTAGGACTCTGTGTGCGCCTTTCAACCTGAGACACAAAGGTCCTCAGATGTAACGGCCTCACTAATATTCTGTGGAGGGGTTTCACTTTGAAGTTTAATTTGAGCAGAGGTAGGTGTCGTGATTTTTCAAAAGGTGGACGTCTCAATTTGGAGTAAAACTCTTAATATCCAGCGGCTTTGAGCGGTAACTCTTCTTTCATTTCCTACAATAAAGTGTTGAGAGTGTGAAAAAAGAAAAATTCAAGGGGGGGTAAATTAGCCTTAATATCAGGCCTGTATGACAGTGTTTTTATCTGCTAATTTCTCAAGCGTCATAATGAGACGGTACCGAGCGATGGAGCGATTTGAATTTAAATGATATAATACTTGAGATAGCCCTAATTCACCCATACATATTTAATCTGACATATTATCTCGCTCCTGCGACGCCCTGATATGATATGACAGCTCGGCCGCTGCGCTGGCAGGAAGGAGGGAGGCGCGGCGCTGCAGTTTGGAGAGCGCGTCGTTAAAAAGAAAGGTGGTGGAGAATTCGCTCTCTGCAATCAGAGCCACTTTAGACGCCAAGTGGGTTTGTCAGAGATCCACCGACGGAAATAGAGTTTTCTACAGTACGACATGGTGGTGCAGTGACTGAGCCTCAGAGTGGGAAGGTGAAATTTGACTTTACACATCATATCTGACGAAATCACAAATTTACCATAAACCACCATGAGTCTGTTATTCCCAGGTCTCCTCTTCATCTGTCAGTGACATTTTACACATTCCAAAAACTTTGCCCCAATTTACTTTTTCCCTTGTCTGCATCTCGTCAGGTTCTCAGTTCCCACATCTACCATAATGCCAAAGCGCATCATGTTTGTGTCTGCATTCTGGTCTGTTTTCTGCTCCAGTGGATGAAGGGATTGTTGTTTGTGTTGTTGTATGTATACTGAACAAATGGAGGTTCCTGAGAGAACCCATCGCTCTTTCAATCTTAAGGAGTGACATGTTTTTGTAACACAAATGTTGAACTCTTTATGACTTTCAGGTTTCCAGTTTGAACTAGGTCGCTGACATTAGATCTTTTGTCTTCTCTCTCATGGCCTTTTGGGAATTGTAGGTTTTTCTGATAGCGGTGCTAAAATGCTTTTAAAATGGGACCACTGCCTAAACAGTGCCAGAACCCATACTTGAGATCAATCATTGTCTCCCTAACTTAGGGAAGACAAGACCGTCTTGTCTTGACACTCGTGAGCCAGTTTGCACATTAACAATTTAATGTTGAAAGACCAGAGCATATTTACTGTGCACCAGTGAACAATGACACAAACCATCAGGAAACTGTATTGCTAAATGGCTCAATGGATAAAGGAAAATAATGTTATCTTAAGTAACACGTTTGTTTTGGTCTCGCCCCATCTTGACTTTAGATATTTGTTTACTTTCCTCACTTCCATTTCTTGTCGCGTGCGCTGAGCTGAACTGTCAATCAGAGTGATGTCATTCACAGACAGGCTCCACTGTAGACTCTGATTCAACATGCTGGATCGCCCCCCCAAAAAAGGAGTGACAGGGGCCAATGCAGGGTGACAGTGTTGGACACACTGCACCGATGAGGGTGATGGATGCTCACTGACAGGCCAATGTTGACTGTCAGCTGACTGTTTGGTATATCACGGCCTTCCAATGGGAAGCTAACTTAGTTCACTAACTTTGCTCGCTAACTTCGATGTTATCCCCCTCACATTAATCTGCAGGTGACAAGCAAGACTTGGCTTGAGCTTTGAGGAGTTCACATTTACTCACAGTAGCCTAAATAGCCTAATAGCCGACACTGCACTCAGACTGCACTGCTAGATTTAACTTCATACTCTGCCCTGGTCGATGCAGCCTCACTATCAGGCGTCACCACCCCTCGCGCTTCGTCTGTCTGTTGATTGCACACTTGCTGTGCACACAACCTGGCAATCTGCATTGTGATCTGGTCCGGTAGGTACTGGTCACATAGGGACTAGCGCCATATCGGCACCAGGTTTCTGTACCCAGTCTTACTCTGTGTTGTGTCTAGTTGGAGGTCTAGTTAAGGTTTTATAACCATTCTTACAAAACATAGTCCCTGATCCCTGTAGGTGTTTAGTCGGGTTGAGATCTGGTGACAGTGAAGTCATTGCATATATTTACATAATATTCATCAAACCACCCAGGGAGCCCTCTTGGCCTGTCTCATAAGTCTGTATCAGTGACCTAATGGGGATCAAACCTCCAAGAACAGCACCCGCAGTCAGAGCTGCTGGTGAGTGCTCATAAATGAGTCTTTGTTATGATATCAGTCTTTTAATCAAGTATTATGTCTGTGTTTCCACGTGTGACGAGCAAACTCGGTATCTACTTCTCTTTATACATCAATGGATGAACCCTTTCTTGCTTCATTTTAGCTCCTCACCTGAGGAGTCCAACTATGTGTCTCTTGAAGTGAAACCAGTTTAAAAACTGGTACCTTGTAGTTGCACAGCTTTAATAATCCACTGAACTGGCAGGTGCTGCTGCTGTTAGCACACAAAAACTCATTCAACCTGAGCTGCACTCACCTCGGATGTCTTATCTCCCGCGTAGGCCATAAGCAGCCGACTGTGTTTTTGTGCCAGGGGATAATTGCAGCTATAGGAGGGTAAGAAATAAGAGATTTGCTCAATTAACCGATATAGCACAGCTGAGGACAGCACCTGTGCATATTGGAGTCCCTGTTTTTTTCTTTTTGCAGATAACATGGCCGATTACCCTCTGAAGTGTGCAGCGACCGAGCTCTGTCTGTAACATCCCCTACCTGGTGCAATGCAGGGGATACCGCGTGCAACCACATTGTGTTTAATTGCTCTCTGGGTGTTAATATGCACTCGTGTTTGGAGTGTTTCATTTTCGCCCGCCTGGTGTAATGACGAGCAGATCGTTGGCTGCCAGTTTTTAACAGTTGGATAAAATCTCAGCGGTTCTGGAAACCTGCGACTCGCTGGAGCACGGAGAGAGATCCTGCTGTTTTTCTATATGAGCCCAAATGAAATTACCTGTTTACATTCAGCGGCGTGTTAACCAGCAGGCTGGTACTATAAAGTAAGCAAGCTGTGGAGAGCTGGTGGGAGATACCAGTGCGTCTTAAAATGGGGTATTTAGACTTTATACGACTCTTAAAATACACCTGTGATGTTTTTGGTTCCAAGTTAAAAGCAGTGGATTTGAGTTTATAAAAAGTAACAGTTTATTCTCCATCATGCCATAAGACATGTTTTCAAAAGGGTTTTTCCAGGAGATCATACTCTGATTGGCTGACATTACTGTTATAATCTAGGGCTGCTGCCAAGATTAAGATGGTTTGTCAGCACAGTTTAAGCTGAGCATAAAACTACAAATGCTGCAGTCTTTACTATGGTAGTTGCAGTGCGTTTGTCAGAATGGTTTTAACTTTTTACAACATGCTTGTCATACTTGTGGTTTTTTTTGTGGCTGTACACAATAATTTACTGAACCATTATTTGTAATATTTAAGTTTGAAATCTGACAGATTTTTAACAAAGCAAATGTTGCAATTTAGTGGGTATAAATTCAATGCAGACAACATTCCATATATAAAACCCATTAATAATATGTAATTTTTCAAAATAATGTAATCAATATCTGTGTTGTTTCTATTAAATATTTTTAGTGTATTTAAGATAATGTTGTCACAATACTGGATTTTCTGACTTTCGTAAAGCACCCCAAGAAATATTGATATTTGATACCTTATTTTCAGATATATAAAGAGGACATGGACAAAGACATGCCATGAGGGCAAAATCTAAATTGTATATTCCTGCAGACCCACTTTATTCCGTCCTTATTTTGTTCTGTATAAAAGGTCCAATGACAGAATAGGGGAAAAGAGTTGTCTCGCCTTAAAGCCGGCAGCGGAGATAAAAACAGCGCCAAATCATTGTCTGTGTGAAAGGGACAGACGGCTTCACTGGACCATGGACAGGACCGGTGTGAAGTTTGGACGATGTTTAGGTATGCGACCCACTGCCAGGAGATTTAAAAAGCAGCTAAAAGCAGTTAGCGGCTAACTTATAAAAAAAAGGACATTATCTAAACATTATCCAAAAATGTCTGCTAACTGGTGAGACAGTGCGGTCTGGGAGCTCCTTACCCCCCGAGCAGAGGATTAGATCAGCTGGCATATAATGGGAACAGTAAATGATTGCTGTTGCCATGCTAATGCAGTTTTTATTGTTTAGAAACGGCTGTGTAAAGACAGGATTTTGAAGTGCCCTCTTGTGATTCTGCAGTATACATCGTAGACCACAACAATGTCTAATTTTCAAGACATTTATGAGAGAAAGCAAGCTATACACTTGTAAGTGTAACTTTTCCAAATAAAGGAGTTGATAATCAGTAAGACAGTACAACCTATAATAAGTAAACAAATATTGAAATGTGCACATACAGTTCCTATATCATTCTGCTCCGGTAGGTGCACTGCTAATACAGACCCTAAACTTGGAATAGCCTATATCCACCAAATAAATACATGAAATTTCTTCAATCATACATATTTTTACTGGACAAAATGCATAATGGGAATGACTTTAGTATTCAGTTATTAAATATATTGCAAATAAACAACTTAAAAATGATCACAGAGGTACACAGCGACATCTTGTACAAGAATCTTGCAGAGGTAACCATTAACAATCCGAATGAAAGAACAAGGAACTGATGACCGATGTAGACTAGGGGTGGTAATCACCAGAGGCCCTATGATACAATATTACCACGATACTTAAGTCACGATACGATACGATATGATACGATACGATATTATTGCAATTTTAAACATGTTGCAAAGGCAAACTTTGTCAACATCTGTTTTATCCAATAAGGTAAAGTTTTCAGTCTGTTCATCTCACGTCAATCCTTTTTTTTTTTTTGCAGAAAATTGTATCCGATGGACTGCTATTGAAGCTATTGATTTATTATTCTAGTAGACTACTAGAAGTTTAATTTGTATTTGTAATGTTAATAATTTGTATATTAAAAAAATCAATACTTGTCATCAGTGTATCGATACGATAATGCCACACAAAAGTATCACGATACCAGCTGTATCGTTTTTTTCCCATTCTTAGAGTAGTCAGATGTATCTAAAGGAAATTAGAAAAAGGTTCTTGTGTTAAACAGCCTTAGTGGCTGTTTGAGTATAGATTACTGAGTTTACAAAGTGCACTTGAATGCACCATTCAGTCCCTGTTCCTCTGAGAGACAAAAAGACAGGACAGAACAGAAGCAGCAACAGCGCAAGTTACACCAAAACACAGTAGAGACCCTCTACTGACTATTATGACTATTTTGGTACACATTTAGCCGTCAGTGTGGCAGATAGCCTTCAGAGACTTAGTCACCAAACGGAAAATCTAACGAATTTGGAGCTTGGTGGGTGTTAATTTCAGACCCTGATGGCGAGCGTCAATAAATTATTTTTCTCATATCTTGCAGTCTGTTTGCAGTTTGTTGATTGTGCATGTTCATATCATGATGATGAAAATATGATAAGAGTTTTGTTTTTTAACCATTATGTCGATAACAAAAGCACAAAATGTCGGCCAGTTACTCTCTGTACTTATATTTAAATGTATCCTATATTACGTATAAAGTTGATGCTGGTCCCTTTAAAGCCCTGTTAATGACACATGTACCAATAATATATCAGTGCATATCAAATACCATCATTAGAGGCTTTAAAGTCCACTTTCTTCTTCAGCTGCTGCCAAATGCAGCTTTACTCTGAAGCCAATAATTAGCTTTCCTGTCATTCCACCCCCTATAGATGCTCTACATTACATGGGATCAGATCAAATGGTAAAACACGCTAATCTTCCTGTCAGAGAAGTAAAATAAGCGGTGTGCACCGTCGTCTGTACCGGTGCTCCTGGTTCCCCAACACAAACAAACCAGACAATTTCTGCTGGCAACATTGCTTCAAAAAGGAGGAAAAAAAGTTGGTTAGCAGATGTCAGTTGTTGTGTTTATCTCGGCGGTTTTCCTTCGCTCATGCATGGATCTTCTATCAAAGAGGGCTTATCCGAATAAAGTGCTTAAAAGCTTTTCAGACGCCTGGTGATCTGAACAATTTTTGGCTTGATCTGCAGACTAAACAAACCATAATGATGCAAGCTTGTGTAAAGATGTACACAGCAGTCAAACAACAAATGCCTGCGCTTGATGTTTTTATTAATGTTTTCTCTTCTTTTCATCAGCTTTTGTTCATATCTTGACTGTTTTGGATCTTAACACAGGGGTAACTCAGTGTTTGCTCCTGCAGAGGTGCAAAGAAAAGGACGGTCATAAATTCATGCACAAAAACGGAAAGAAGCGTGTCATCTGCTGCCTCTGTCCTGGCCTTGCAAACTCAAATTTCCCCCGGGACGGTAAAGGGGATTGCAGCGTGTTCTATGCAAGACGTAATCAAAAATATTCAAATATTCCTCCAGTCAGTCGGGGAACGACAACAATCCTGCAGAAAAGGTGTATTTTCTAGGACGATATAATAAGCCGACCGCCACTCCTGCTGCCGCAAAGTAAAAGCGACAACGGCATTAAGTTTTTAACACTCTCTGTATTTTGTAACAAGGTTGGATGTGGGAAGAAAGTTAGCAGACATCCTCTCAAGACCTGCCGGTCTCATTTCAATGCAGAGATAGGAGCGTCGGGGCTCTCCTCTGAAGTCACAACTTCTGGCTCACATGACGGGAGCGAGACGTGGCGAGATCTGCTCGCTAAAGCCAATCAAAAGACCTGAATTCTATTTGTTTTGTTTCAAGGGAAGACGACAAAGGGGGCCTCAAGGTCTTCTTCAAGATGGCTCTGAAGCCTGAGAGGAGAAAAAATAAAAAAACGGAGAAGGGGGGGAGAAGGAGAAAGAGGGAGGACCGTGGCTTTCAAGTGCCCGTCCTTGGTGGGACCTTTGCCGCGGTGCCAGGTACACAGCTTTTAGGAGGGGAGGGGTGAGGAGGAGGGGGCTGTTTTTTCATGTTAGTGCGTGGTTGGGAGTTATTAATATTCTCAAAGACAGAATTTTCTCCCCCGGATTGAAATAATGGATCATACTTAAAAGGGGAAGAACTCATTTCAGGTTTTAATACGGTAAGCCTGTTGGAACCAATTATTGGAGGTGCTTTGCCATTGTCATCTTGCATTTCTCCTTGAGGAGATTAACTGGCAACGCTGAAAAGGCCTCGCAGTATCCAGGATTTCGCTCATTCCGAGAATCTGCCTGAAATGGAATATTTTTCTTGATTTGTGTGTGTGTCTGTGTGTGCCGTACGTCTGTGTGCGTGTCAAGTTCCAACGTGTTTCACGTATTTTGGCTTCATGTTCTACCTAATTATTGCAATTTGATCCTAAAGCAGGAGTGGCCTAATCCTCTGCTGTACTGCAGAAATCCTGTTTCAGAAACTTTGGTAATAAATTTGGCCTGTTTTAATAGAGACTGGGAAAGTAGCACTGTGACGGCAGAAGGACGGCCTCCCTGGGAAGCTCCTCTGTTTCCTCGTATGCAAATTCATGTGACAGTGGAGGCAACTTGCAGAAAGTTGGAAGAAGTTGTGGAAGGAAGAAAGCAGAAATCCCTCATTTTTCTTATGTTCTCTTCTCCGTTTCCTGACTGTCCCCTGAATGCTGGAGGCTCAGTGTAGAAGTGTGTGTGTGTGTGTGTGAGTGTGTATAACAGGGCAGCGTTTGCACCCACGTAGTTTGCCAGCCAGCACAAAGCAGCATTATTCAGGCTGTGCACTTAATCAGCGAGCAGCAAGTTACCTTAAAAATCTGCACGTGTATAATAAGGTGTGGAGCTTAATTCAGAAGTGTAATGTTACTTATGATATTTCATAATAAATTTATGTGTGTTGTGTGTGTTTCAGAGATTTTTTTTAGTTACTGGCATGAAAAGCAAAGTGCAGAATGATCCTGAGCTGTAGAAGGATGAGTTGGTTTGTCTTAAGACCTGAACTACACTGACCCCAGTAAAGTGTGGTAGTCACTAGGGCTGGGCAACATGTATCGACTATGTAAGAGATGTAACTACATGTTGTGGCGACGCCGATCTCCTGTCCAGCTGAAACCATTTCCCTCAGTGGAAGCTAAACTTTTATTAACTTTAATTTCACAGATAAGAAACAATGAATTGTGAAGACAGTAAAGCCTCCACAGAAATAGCATTTTAAGTGTCTGATTTATCCTGGCTTCACATAAGAAGAGGAAATCTCCACTCGTCGCTAGGCTAATTTATACAATGTAAAATGCCATAGGCTTGTGCTAATAACGTTAGCATGTTGTATTTGTTTGGAAAAC
>JAPZEB010000017.1:2788252-2798662 GCA_029783705.1 Chaetodon striatus
CCCATTTTTGGTCCCCACTCTGTTGGGGTACCTAGCACACAGATCTGGTACTAAAAGGTGGAGCTGTGAACACTGCATGCCGTAGAGAGTTTTACATACATTAGTAACTGTAACTATAAAATGAAAGGATGTTTTGCTGCCTCTCACAGCAGCTGGAGTCGGAAACAAAAAACTCACTGGGCCGACTGATGGCAGCTTTTGGGGTGGAACATTAACTTGTAATGTTACTGAACGCATGAGTTGATGACCATAAGTTGTTTTTGTCTCTTTTGGATGACATACACTTTTAGTAATAAGTGGATCTTCAAGCATTTAAAAATATTAATTTATGTGAACTGCATATATTCTAATCCTTACTTAGAGGGAAAAAAAACGTTGCTTAGCGTCGTTCCTGTGGGCTACGGCAACACTAAACCCTGTCAGCTGCAAAAACAAACACTTTTACGGGACGTAAATTGACGTGAACAAGCCCAGAGTGGTTACATTGCAGCCTGTCTTACTCAGTATTGGACCAATTTCAAAAATTGTTTTTCCCAATGTCACTTAGACATAAAAAAAGAAGGTGGCAAAGGGTCCATGCTGAAAAATGCGTTTTTTACCCTTTAAAACTCAGTTTTAATAGGCACTAATTAGATACAGAGAGATCTGTGTTTCAGTTTTGGCATTCATCCATATCAAACTGTTAAGTCATGTGAAGTAATATGACACTGATGGGGAGTAAAATAAAGATTTGCATGGTGTTAGGTTTTGAAATGTTCATTATTTTACTGCCTAAGACTTAAATACTTTCTGACTGACTTAAACAGACATGGTGGTAAACGATGACTCTTTGGTCAAACCAATACAAGAACATTTATCAAAATAAATGAAACAGTAAGTTTATCAAATGAATCTAAAGACCACGGGATCCAATCTTACTCAGAAATACCCGCAGTGTATTTCAGAAGGTGGTTGTTTTGGAGAGAGCTCCAGCTTGTCATTCACGTGCAGGTTTCCAGAGACCCGATGTAACATCAACTTTCGATTCAGTTCAGCATTTCCGCACGTGTCACTGCAGTAATGCAAAGGTGGCTGCTGATTAGCAGCTAACAAATTGCACGGCGCCAATGGGAGGCAACCAAACATCTGTAGGACACCTGCACCCGCGGATGCCAGGATATGAAACACCGCTGAAGATAAAGGGACGAGGGGGGGGGTGTTGGGGAAAGCGAAACAACAGCAACTCTGGCAGGCGATTATCATAATTAAAGCCGCATCAATTAAAGGGGTCAATCACTGCGCGGCTGCCACCTTCCTCCGCAGATGGTGAAATTTGTTTAGGGCTGCCTCCTCCTTCCTGACACTGCAGGGGGACAGAGACAGAGCTGCACTTTTACCAACACTCTGATAAATATGTGGATGTAAGAGCAAGGCAAGAGAGTACTTTGAATTGAAAGCATTTGTTGGATTTTCTATCAGGGTCCAGCCCTCACTCCTGATGATCTCCGCAGTAATCAGTCGCCAAAACACCCACAGCCTCCTCTTCAGTTGACCAACTTGGAATCAAACTTTCATGTCAGACGCCTGTTTCTGATCACTTTTCTTCTATATGTTGATTTAAACATGTCTCATCGTAACATGGACTTTGCTCATGGTTGAACTTTGGAGCTTCTGTGGGCTCATGTGAGCCGTTTGTTTGTAGGGAAGTTAATTAAGGAATTGTGTTCATGATTGATAAGTGTAGTGAAAACTGTTGGAAAAATAGAGTCTAGATTAAAAATGGCTGTAGGATGCTGCCAAATGACGATGAACAGATATCAAATATCGCATCTATTATAATTTTGATGGATAATTATTGCTACCGAGAATACTAAGTGAACATTTATCAATAAAGGTTCATGTTTAAAGCTATACTACTGTAATAAACTGCTGTATGGTTAGCTAGATTTTGGGGTTAAAATACTCAGGTTCACTCTACACACATATACCTATGAAAGGTTATGCACCAGAACTTGTATGTAACCCACATCACGAGCCAGTAATTCGTGTATAACCCATGTTATCGTGAAGGCCACAATCAAGTGACCAATGCACTGACGCAAGTAAAGAAAGAGGTAGTATAAATAGTGACGGTAAGCGTAAGCAGGCAGGTTGTGGAGGTAGATTGGTCAAACAAACAGAGGACTTTCCCTTGAAGGACGAGTGTTTGTGTCCCGTGTGAAACCAAGAGAACTTTGAGTTATTTTAAAGGACGTCGTCACTGTTTTTCCCTTTACTTTATTGCAAGTTTTTCCTTTATTTATAGGACTGCTCAGACGTGGGAGAGAGGAAGGATGACATGCAGCAAAGAGCCACAGGCTGGAATTGAATCCGGGCCGCACACTCAACCAGGTGAGATAGAGGTCGCCCCTCTATTTTCTTTTTCTTCAGGCTAACCTACATCACTTCACTCACACAAACCTAACCTACATAACTTTAAGTAAATTAGGTTAGGTACTTAAATGTGCGTCAAGTACGCAATGTGACAGCGCCCATCAACTTTTCTTTTCCAAAACCTAACATATGTAATTTACTATCCTATACTTAGCTTAACTATGCACCTTTACCTTTAGAACGTAACATGGCGACAGCCAACAACATTTCTCCATTTTTGCAGTGGGTGCATTTCACTGTAGATCCAATATGACACATGTGATATCACTGTAGATGTGATCCAATTTAGAAACATTGCTATTTAAGTCTCAACTTAAAGAAATGCTGCTTTTAAAGCCTGTTGCAGCCGAGTGTTTCTGTATTTCAGCATGGCACAACATGCAGTGTCCAAATGTAAAATACACTGATGCATTCTGTTGTTGGACTGACTTAAGACGACACTGGTAGAGCTGATATTTTGCGCTTTTCCTGCAGAGTCTTAACCCACTTGACTTGAACTGAGAGGTATTTCCATTTGCGGTTGGATGCTGTGAACTCCAGCAGCTGCGGAGTGAAGCAGGATTTGCTCTCTGTCCCGGAGGTCCACCTTAAAGCAACGGGGAGTGATTAGCTGCGGCAGCTTCGGCCAAGGTGGGTGCTGCACAGCCGGCATTTTGCATTTTAATCGTGCCAGCCTGGTGACAGGAACTGCAGAGGGAGATAGAAAACAACTGACCTGTGGTGGTTCAGTCAGACCAACACACTGTGTGAGGCAGGCAGAAACAGGAGTCTTACTGCATTGAAAACATTTATTTATTAAAGTAATATTAGATATCAGAGGCTGCAAATGACAAAGAATTGGTATCTGCGCTTTAATGGACACTTCAGAGTCAGGGTGTCACGTGTGCTGGATTAAACCTGCTGTATTAGCTACAAAGTGATCTCACATTCTCTCGCCGTGAGGTCATCTCTCCACCAAATAACAGCAGTAAACAAAAGGGGCGGAGCGGCGACTCTCAACTTTCCCTCTGGAGCCCGCTTTAAAGCCGCCGCTTACCTGAGAGGGGAAGTGTGGGTGGGTACAGCGGCCGCGGGGCCCCGGCGGGGGGCCGGCTTCCACCCAAGATGAGGACTGACACCGGGGTTCAGGGGTTAATTTGTGTAACAGGCGAATTTGCATACAAATGAAAAATGACAGAATTTTTCTGTTCTCCGCAACTTTCAATGTCATCCGCATCAAGCCGGGCCTATCTGCCGCCCCCCCTCCGCCCCCCCCGCACAGCGTTTGAAGAATATTCATTACTTGTGAAGCTGGGGCACCTTGTTTGCTATTAATCTCCACCGCAGGTCAATGACTTAATTTGCTCAACTTTATCAGTGGTGCCATTCACTTTTTCTTTCTTCCTCCGCCCGTCCGTTCCCTTTGTAGCTTTTTCTAAAGTGTTCTCATTGCTTCTCTTCATAGAGACCGGCTAAGCTTTTTAAAGCACAACAAAGGCACAGTAACTCTGGTCTCTGAAAGAGTTTTGAAGACATAAATGAATTACTTGAGAGGGAAATATACGCCGGCCCTCTAGATTGCTCCTTCTTCTCTTCTCCCGCAACGCCCAACAACTTCTGGAGAGATTTCCTCTCAAATCTCTCCCTTTTTTTTCTCCCCTCCTCTCTTAGTCTTGATTGGATTGATTGTTTTTCTAATCCAGGGGAAATTACTTGCAAAAAGGGGTCACATCTTCATGGTGAAAATAGTGAAGAAAGGAGTGAAGTGACGAGAGCTTTCCGCTGATAGGAGGAAGAGAAAGGCTGCACATAGGTGAAATCAGCGTACAGTGTGTCTTGTCTTGACTCTTTTCTAATTAAATGCCTTTTCAGATAAAAGCACACAACATACTGAAGCCATGTTTGATCTTAGACACATTTACTGATCATTTCATGAGACATGTCCAGTGGAAATGGGTTGGAGCTGCATTTAGCAGATATTGACAACAAGTCAAGGCAACTCGTCGTCCCCAAAACCATCTCTACACCAGTTTTTAACCTTTGCAACCTGCAGAGCATTTTGAAGCTTCACCTTTATGATGGCTGGGCAAATTTGGGACAGTTTGACAACCTGCTGGATAGCTCTGGATATCCAGCAACCACTACTAATGGAGTTTCTCCTCCATTGATTACCAGCTGTGAACTTGTTGTCGTGACCACCACAGAAGGTCTGCCGCCTCTCAGATCATCTGATCGGACAATGGGTAAAGGATTAATGATCTTTAAAAAGCAGTCCAACATACGTGATCATGTTCCCTTTTTTCACAGGTTTCCCTAGTATTTCAAGGCCACCTCCCAGCTCCCTCCCATGTTGTTCTTTCTGGTGTAATTTGCACGGCCCTCTAACTTGATATGAATGATCGTCACACATGCTCCAAGAGTTTGGTACGTTTGTCTGATGTCACCCACGTTGCCAGATAGTCTATAAAACAAAACTTTAACCTCAACCTAGCAAACCACAACCAGATTTAAGAGCATGTGTGCAGCTGTCCTCGATGGGATAGTTCAGATTTTCTAAGAAAGGTTGTACGAGGTACTTGAATATAGTCAGTGTATAACAAGCAGTACATGACGGCCGGCAGGCTACCAGTTTGGAGATGGTGGGAGTGCCGACACGGAAGCTCAGCAATGTTCCAGTGTGGACAGAGGCTAAAGCAAAACAGATTTTAGACATCAGATTAAGTTTTTTTCACCGCTTTACAATCAGATAGTCCGTTTCTTTTGGCACTACATTTTGTCAGCTGTAGAACTTTAGTATTCTTACGCGTAAACGTAACTTTGTGGCACACTGTATTTCACTGTATTTCACTGTAGATCAGCAACCAACAAGCAGCAGTGTGGTAGCCATGGCTTGGTCCTTGTCTGCTCTTCTTCTGGCTGGCATTCTTGCCACCTTAAAAAAGCCCCTCCCATCACCTGGAGCTCCCATTCCTAGATGCTGATTGGTCCCTCTGTGTTGTGCCCCTGACTTCTGATTGGCTGAGCCTGGCATCACTCAGGTTAATGTCCATTCAGTATGGTGGCACTTTGGCAGAAGACAACTACAACACAAAGTCAGCTGATTTTTGAAGCAAATTAAAATAAATAGTCCAAAACAATCAAAACACACCAATAAAAACGCAAGCATCATCAAAATATCCTGCCATGTGACAAATACACTGACTGTGGATACGTATCTCATACAACCCTGCTTTAAAAAATTAGAACTGTCCCTTTAACTCTGCTGTTAGCTTAGCTGTTTTCAAAATGACATGCCAGGATGCAGTTCCACCTAAAGAATCTAAATACACTTGCAAATTTAAGCAGAGTTTGACAGAACAGTTTCCATTTATATCTGCTTGTCAGCAGGACAGTGGTCATGCCTTTTGCTACCATCTGGGGGTGGGTTGAGAATACAAGAATGGAAGGTCGAGCAGGAAGAATGACGTGAGCCAGTATCAGCTCATGTTGGCAGCTATGATCCAACAGTGTACTGTGTCCATGTCAAAACTGATTGCAACGGTCCAACAATCAAATATTATCCATTTGTTTAAAGTTATGGACCCCCACTCCAAAAAGCGGCGTGGATGTTGGAGGGTTCATGAATCGCTACCTCAGTCGGATGCTGTGCTTGAGTTAAGTTCAGCTCCAGTGTGCATTTCAAATAATCAAGCTCTTTTAAACAAAATATCTCAGCATGTTTCACTTCCTCATAAATAGACTAAAATGCTTACATGTATACTCTGTGGATTAGACGGTTCTTTTAATCCCTAATCGGTTGTTTAGGCTAAACTGACCAAACAAACCAGGAGTGCAGAGTTGGGCTTTCCTTAGACATGCATGAAGTATGACACAAATAGCGGGGGATTAAACGCTTCCATCTATATCGTGGAGTATTAAAGGAGCATTACACAATATCTGAGAATCCTTAAGTTTGTTTATCTCAACATACGATGCACGCCTGGCAGAGCGGTGACATTTGTTTACCGTACACAATATTTGAGAATCTGTAAGTGAATCCTTACCAACCAGAGCAACATATTCTACCATCCGGCAAGTAAAGGCTAAACATGCTCAAAAAGAAATTACTGTGACTTTGGTTGTTTGCCTCCTGCAGGCGTTTTGAACCGCTAAAATCAAAATTTCCAGCTTCATTAAATAACCCCACTCCGCCTTCTTCAGGAGAGGAAAGTTGAAGGGAAGGCAGAGAGGAAAAAAGTGAAAGAAAGTATAAAGCATAAAGCGAGAGAGTGAGGGAGAAAAAATGTCTTGTGAACCATTGTTTGGATCTTTATGCAAAAACCTCCCTTTGTGTTTCAAACTCTTGATCCCCCATAGGCAAAGGAGAGGAGTGTATTGATCTGTGCTGAAAGGAGACGGCCCTTTCATCACGCTTCCTTCTCACCTTAGACGGCTTTGAGGGGGCTCCTTCAGGATCGCAGCACCCTCGCCTGGCTACCGGCCAGAGATTAGCACGGCGATAACCTACCCAACCCTAATAGGTAGCGAACGAAAGCAGAGGCTGTCTAATTAGCGCTGATCAAAGCGGAGGACTTTATCCCCAAAACAAACCTGCACATTTGAATGTGCTTAGGAGAGGGGAATGAAAGGGTGGAGGAGGTGAAGGTGGAAGGAGGAGGGAAGTTGGAGGTTTTGAACTTTTTTTTTTTTCCTTTTTTGATGATGATATGCACAGCCTCGCCCGTTCACCATTTCTTCTTTTCTACTTTATCTGCATGCAGATATGTAAGCACAGAGAGGGCTGTGAGCAGAGGTTATTCATGAGCTGCAGCTCTTCCTTGAAATATATACATACCTGGAAACAAAAAACTGGAGGTGCACTTGTGTGCTGCTCAGTTCTGCTGTATGGAATCAAGTAATATTTTTACATACACAAGATTATTGTTGCTAGTTTGTGTGTGTTACTGTGACTTTCCCTTAATGCTGATCAGTTTAAAGCCTTAATCACTATCACAAAATGAGCATTTGTACATCAGTTACTCACCTTGTGTTACCTTGAATTCATAAAGGAAACGGTTTTTGTCTTTTTCATGGATTGAAGAAAATGGGGATCACTTATGCCTCCAAGTTGTGTGCCTTGAGCATGCTTATGAGCCTTACTTCAGTTCGAATGCACACACATACCACATTGTTCACAATAATTCTGGTATAACTTTGAATAAGGCTGCCCCTGACTAAGAATCTTCGAAGTCGACCAGCAGTCGTCATTTAGGGCCATTAGTCGACTAGTCTCCCTCATGTTTGTGATATGAATGTAATGATGAAATGATATATTTTGGTGGTTTGAGTTGAAGCTGTGAGAAAGAATAGTCTCAGTAACATTGTTAACACTGTGCTACATTACAGAGAAATACAAACCGTACTAATGAACCTTCATTAATATAGGCCTATATTTCTCTTCATGCATCAGTGTGAGGAGAGGAGTCGAGCTGCTGAAGGAGCAGAGAAAAGGAGCTGCCACGGGAGCTGGTATCTGAAAGCAGAGAGTAGTGGGAGGGGAATCCATTTAAGTCCAGGGGTGGTGGTGTGAAGTGCCGTGGGGCAGCATGTCCAGGAACATCAATGCGTGTCTAGCCGTCGCCACTGTGGGGGTGTACATTGAAAATAATAGGGCCACCAGTGTGTTTTCACTTTGCTTAGTGAATTAAGGATTTATTTTGACCTAACTAGAGTTGTTGGAACAGTGGGCTAGCTAACTAGAAGGCTAACAAGACTAACTAAGACAGTTTTGGTGAGTTTTGTTTCGATTCTGTTGAGTTTGGGTTGGTGCACTGCTCTACGTTTTGTGTACGGTTGTATTTTTCTGTTTGATAAGGAAAACAGATGTAAGACATTCTCGGAATAGTGGGTGTGACACCGCCTCTTTACTGCCCCACTGATGTGCATTGTCACCGTGACAAAGTAACAACAATCACCATTTTCTTTTGTACTCGTCCAATAATCACGGCACTAGCTCAGTGTCCTTTCTACTCATTTTTTATCTATGGGTTTTTCTTATTTGTTCATTTGTTGATCCTAGACACAACAGAGAAATTCAATCAAAAAAATCTTTCATTTTTGTTGCCAGTCGCCTAGCAACAGTTTCCATTTGAACAAGAAGCAAACTTTGTACAGGATTTCCCCTGACAAATACAGATGGGTGACAAATCAAAGTCAAAATCAACAACTCAGGAAGGTGTTGGTCGGCCACGAGCCTCCACAGCTACTTGTCTGTGGAACTCTGCTTGTCATCTTCCTTCTCCTCAAACGATTCAGGGAGGCCTTTTCATTTTCCTCCACACATTCGGGCTTTACCTTAATTGTCTCACTTGTCTGTACATCCTCACAGTTTCTTTTGAAGGCAGCATCTGTGTTCTGAAATCAAAGTCTCTCCTCCTGGTTTCTTCGGAGACTGAGTGCAGCTTTAACCACAATGAAGTCATAACGCTGCAGCTTCAAAAAGCCAAATCTGACGCCCGTCTGACTGCACTTTGAGATAAGAATCGTACTAAAGGTTTTCCGTGCGCCAAAAGTCATATGTGAAAGCAATTAGTGTGATTGCAAAGAGGAAGGAGAAAAGTGCAAATGTGTCACCACTCAAGCCATCATACACTAAGTGTCTCGCTTTCCATGGCGGAAACTCTTTAAGGGGTCTAGACTGCACTACACGGAGGTATGAACGTCTAGAACCTGGTGATGGATGTTGCAGACTGGGATGAAAACCTGCGGTGGCAGCAAGTATGGCCGACATCCCATTGATTCTGCCGGTTTGTTTTTGTCAGGCATTTATGTGCCATCTAGTTTTTGCTCTTTCCGATCGGAATTTAAGTGTTTTCTTCATTAGGCGCCGTTTCTTTGAGGGCAGGAGCCAAGCAGCGCTGATGAGGAAGCTAAAACGCAGCCGCAGATGTGTCCAACCTCATCCCATTTACTGTCAGGCATCCCCCAGAAGTTTGATGCAAATGTACAAATTGCCACGACTGTGAATGTATTTGAAATTTGATCACATTTCATACTTGCACACTCGGCCTCTGCCCCCAGAACTTCACTCCCCATCAAAAAAAAACATACAACGCCCTGAGTTTTCTCCCTAATGAATTCCTGATAAAAGAAAGTTTATTTTTTTTCCCCATATTTTTTACTTTTTGTATTAAACTGACACATTTCCAGCCGCGCGGGGCCACCAAGATATATGTGCCGTGTCCTAATCTTAATGGAGGGAGCAAATTTGGCACTCTGGTTTTGCATACATTTCCCAAAATATTAGATGCGAGTTTTTGGCCTCAGAGCTCTCGGAAAGTTCAGACTTTTTAACACGCAAACTAGATGAACACAGACGTTTTTTTCATGTTCTGATTTCACCTCCAACTGTCTCTTTGCTCTGTATTTAAGATCTCGTCTACCTGTGATCCTCGACACGTGGGAGCCATCTTTCCTCTGGCATTAAACATATGCTCCCAACATATGTTCCGTGCAACATATGCTCTGCTGAAGCTTCTGTTGGCTTCTGTTTTGTGCCAATATACAATTGTAGATGTTGAAATGTAAATTTAAAGTACTCAGCACCTTCCTGGGAATTTAAACGAACTCTGATTGAGGATCATGTTGAAGAAAAATGAGGAATTTAACACCGTGTAAGGCAAAGCAGCATCCAGAGAACTCATGTGAGTGAAGTATGTGTATGTATATTTATTCATGTACATGTCCATGTGTGTGTGGCCAACATGCTGCATGTGTGTGTGTGTTGGAGGGAGGATTATTACCCATTGCCTCCGTGCATTAAGCCTCCCCTCATCCAGTGCCAAAGGCCTGACCCAAATATGGCTGAAAGACAACATGTGACCTGCTTAGCGTTTCACCCCCGGCTCCGCTAGCTCCAGGCTGTGGTGGTGATGGTGGTGGTCCAGTGTAAAGGGGGAAGAGAGAGTGGGGGAGTGACATGCAGCAAAGGGCCACAGGCTGGACTCAAACCCGGGCCACTGCGGCAACAGCCTTCGTACA
>JAPZEB010000017.1:2798762-2811996 GCA_029783705.1 Chaetodon striatus
TACATATTTCTCCTCTTGCCTGCAGTGCTATTTATCAGTCTAGATTGTTTTGGTGTGGGTTGAAGAGTGTTGGAGATGTCGGCTCATCCTCATGGCAGCGTGAGGTGTAAACATTAATGGCGTCCTCCTTGGCTGAGCTGTAACGTTAGCTAGCTCAGTGCTGCTAGGTGAGCTAACAGTAGATGTGTGGACATTGTCCTCTGAAGTGTGTCTGTGAAGTGGGTCACTGTTGAATTCCTTCCTTCGAATTTCCACCATGTGCCTGCTTTTCTGGAGAGTTTTACCGCCCTCTGTGCCATCTAATTCTGTCATGTTGGAGAAGAGGCAGACATCCCTGCTGCTGATACCTCCAACACTCGGCAACTGACATCAAACTAGATTGGTGGTCTTCAACGCATGTTAGGCCAGGGACCCAGCACATAGATAGATACAGCAATCCTAAGCGACAGAAACATCAGGAAGAAGGAACCCGAGAAGCTGAAAAAACACGAAGGGCTGAAAGAAGAGCTGGAAAAGATGTGAGGAGTAAAGGTGACAGTGGTGCCAGTGGTATTCGTGGTACTGGGCGTCGCGACCCACAGACTTGAACAGTGGTTTTAGCAGATTCCAGGTACAACTTCTGAGGTCTTCTCTCGTTTGCGCCTGCCTGTAGCTGCAGATTCAGCAGTAGTTACAGCATGGCCAGGTGCATTAGCATCATCATCTTCACTTTTGCTGGTGGTTTCTGAGGTGCGTCTGAGCCTCTTGCTAAAACCGTATTTAAGTATTCATCTTAGCTGATGATATGCTGTATTAACAATATGAACAGCTAAGATACTGTGAGATATTTTTTAGATTGTATTTATTCATTTTATTTTTTTAAGACACTGAAATGAAAACTTAAATTGAACATATCTTGGTGCCCCACTGCAGTAACTCTGAGGACCCCTTATGTTGCACAGGTGAGAAGAACAAAATGTATTTTTAATTTGGAGGTGAACTGTCCCTTTATGGTTCAAAAGCAAACTTTATTGCCATTGCCATCGACACATATAAAAATACAAATGTATTCCTATCACGTATACGACATGATAAGGTAGGACTGTAGTTATTAAACAAGAAAGACAGCTGATAAATATCAAAATACTAGAGTAGAAAAATGGCTGAAAAATGTAATTATGGTCATAAAAAATATACTGCAGTGGACATTTGTTAAAGAATGCAAACAGGAAATGCCTGCTCTTCTTCTTTGTTAAATAAAGTGCAAAAAAACGCAAGTGCAGTAACTTTGCTGTGATTCTAGTGCAGCTTTATTTTAGTTTGACGAAAGATATTTTAATTTTTAAAAGGGAAATGGTTTCTGGAAAAAGGTTCAAATATTCTTATTGTACCAGCAGACTTTTTCTCTTGTTTGCAGAAAACAAGGTTTTCAGACTCTTTATAAAACACAATGAGTTGTTTAGATGAAGATTTTTGCTGCAGAGCTGTAGTTATGAAAGCTTTTATGAAGGAGCATAATGTGCTGCTCACTGTAGAGGTATATGTTTATGAGGTGCAACATTAAATCTGTAAACAGCCCGGCTTATAAAACAGCAACTTTAAAGCATTTTGCCATTACAGGCCTTCTTATGAAAACCTGACTTATTGTATATTCATATTTCAGTGACAGTGCGGCACGCTGTGATGCAGAAACAGCAAAGAGAAGAGCGCACATATCACTGTACATTCACACATGCAACAACTTATACTTGTGTACTTTAGTGTCAGCCTCTCATTGCTGAAACTGAGCTGTTTATGAAACTGCATTCTATTTGGTGATCCACCCCTCCCTGAACACACACACACACACACACACACACACACTAACACACACATGGATGCAAATGTGTCTTTTGGCTATGAAAAAGCTGTCTGTACTCATTTGTAGTCTCGGGCCTGAGGATAAATCAGATCACGGTGATGGCGGCTGCCTCCCCTCCCTCCTGCTCCTCTCCCCAGCTCGTGGCTACCGGCCCAGCCGGGGCCCAGGTAGCGCCAGAGGGGGGGCCCCATTCAGTCAGCAGGCTGCAGATGCTGCTCTCAATCGGGCTCTGTGTCCCCCAAACGTCCCCGATGCCAGGAGACCAGACACATTACAGTTGGAGTGACATTAAAACCAACAGAGAGGAATGTAAACCCCTGAACTCGCCATGCAGCCGGTCACATGACTCCCTCTGTTAGAAATATGAGTAAATATAGCTCTATTATGCCCTCAGTGGCAGTAGACACACAGAAATGTATTGTTTATGTTGCTATAATACAGATCTGGCTCTCATTGATGTCTCGTCGGCGGAATTTATTCACCAGCGCACAATTGATATGGATCGAGAGTCGACCTGTAACAGTCTGCAGACATTAATGTAAACAAGGTTGATGTTTGCTGAGGCGCAGTTATCAGCGTCCTCATACGGAGGCGGGTTCACAGCAGCGCACGGCGGCTACAATAACAGACAAAACAAGCCTGTGGCCCGACGACAGATGAATATACATTAACTCATAGCAGCGCTCCCCTTTTGAAAGGCCAGAATTCATTTCATGCTAATGATAATGACAATAATTCACAATGGACAAGAGAGGAGGCCTTGCAAAACAACTGCGTTCCCCTCTTAATATGATCAGTCGTGATGATTTTCTCCACGATAATGATTCATCAAACGATTCTGCCGCGGTCACAAAAGGGCTCAAGTCATTAATAAAAGAACAGAGTCAAAGCACCTTGGGGATCTTTTTTTTTTTCTTCCCTCCCTCTCCCTGCATTCGGACCTACTTATCATTAAAGCAAGTAAAAAGTGACTGCTACATCTGAATGAAATCTCATTGTTGGATTTCAAGATGTGAATAAAATTCCATTTCAAATTAGGGCCCATTAGCATCACTAAGAGTCGTAAGATTCGGGTGACCTTTTCGTTCCGGATATCTGGATCTTGGAAGTTTTTCTCCCTGCGTTTACACAAGTGAAGAGAAGGCCCTCTCTCTTTTTTCTTCCTGCTTTCACTCAGAGATTTGACCTCCAAATGGAGATATCCAGCATTTGAGAAAAAGGATGACACCTATTTTTTCTTGTAGGTTTTATAGAACAAATTAAAAGAGGAGCTATGCTGATCCGTCAGATCCTGATTTTTCATGTTTAGATTTCACCTGTCAATCAAACAGTTGCACGTCTTCTTTCTTTGGCTGTATCTCAAGATGTCTTTTCTTTAAATGGCAAAAAGAACAGCAAACTAGTCATTTAATCGTAGCTTTTTGTCAGACCCTTTTACACCTACAATTAAAATGCGTTTTGGGTGGGGCCAGACTTGGATCAAAATTCGGCCCTGGCAGAATGTCCTCGGTATCATACGTCTTCGGTGGATCTCAATACTAGTTGGCTATCATGGGGCAAATTGGTTACTGTAGTTCAGGTTTTTCAACTCTCGCAAATAAACATGTAACGCAAAATCATGCTACTTGCTTCATTTGCGCCACTAAATTCGCATATTACGTTGACTTTATTCACTAGTGCCAGTTGTTTTATTTGCGCCTGGTGTGAATGCAGATTAGGGCTGCTGTGAAACTGCGCCTTCCTCGGGGTAGCCCTGCACTGACATGATCAACTTTTCCATAATTAATGCGGTATGATAATTACGGAAAAAAAGGAAAGATGTCAGTTGTCTGTGATTGGCTGTTCCTCATCACATGACTATCTATAAGTTGAAGTTGAAGTTTATGTCGTCATGCTCTGAAAAATAGGTGGCCTCAGAAACACGTGCGTGCTGCGACGGCGTTGCTCAGGCTTTTAAGCATGCTTCCCACGCGTCCACATTGACAACAATGAATTTGAGGCCCCCAGAAAACACAGCATATGTACAGCCTTTAATTGGGCTAGAACGTCACAGAAAGGCCCACAGGCTGCGATCAATGCAAAAATATTTATTTAAGACATCTGTGCACACAAATAAGGTGCTCAGAGTGCTAAAACATGATACAGAGTGATTAAAAACAGCAGCAAATATTTCAGTTGTTGACTTTCATCAGTGCTACTGACATGTAAACACAGACAGATTCCTATCAGGTGTGATAAATCAGTCAACTGGTGCCACTGATTAGATGAGATCAACTCTGAGGAGCAGTCGCATGACTACCAAATCACTATGACCTGTCATACGAGCACTACACTATTCCCAACATCCTCAAACACCAACACAGGACAGCAGAACATATGAATATACAACTGTATACAAAAAACACAACTGTACACTGAATGATAGAAGATAAAGGACAAAATATGACAAAGCATGTCCAACAAGGCCAGCCGCCAATTCAGAACCAGAATCAACGAGCATAGAAGCTCTATTCACAGAGCTGATCCAAAATCCCCTGTAGCTAGACACGTCCATGAGGCCAGACATCCAGCCTCCACTCACTCTGTGGCACTGACGTCGTTATCCAGAGCCACAGACATACAGACCTGGAAACAAAACTTCTTTAGTGTGAAAGTCGATGACTCTTTCTTCTCCAAACTGAACAGCCTTCAGGCCTGAATGAAACACTTAATTTGTCTTGATTTTTACAGGCATCCGCACATACCAGCAAGGCCTTGTTGGACACAGTGGTTATCATTAGCAATCTTTAGTTTTCTTACTAGGGTATACCTTGAAACCAGTATATTGGCGCAGCCCTACCCACCACTAACAATATCACCTGTGGGGAAGTTGTCTTGTCGCTCGTCCTCAGCAGCGGGCAGCGACCTCTTCTTCTTGCCCCTGGCCTGTAAGGTTGATCCACAGGTATCAGCCTGGTCGCAGCCTCGGTCCTCAAATACCTTTTTCTTTTCGTCTCTGACTTTCTCAGCTCCACCTTTTAGCTCCCTTATCCATCTAATTTGTATTTTCATTCAACTTAATTTCAATTATTCCTGGCTTGACCCCTCTTAATTGACCTTTTGACATTAGTGGGAGGGGGTTGCAACGGCCATTACCTCTGCACCTGCCTTACAGTATAGGCTAATAACAGTTTTGTGACCGAGCAACCTTTAATCAGATGGGTTATCCCCACATCAAGTAGGCTGCAGCTGGCAGGTCTTGTTTTAAATTTTCCCTTCAATGTTTCTTTTCTTTTCTCCTCTCTGACATTTCCCAGAATTGCCCGATGGCCAGTCAGAGCCTGGTTTTGGGTGACCAGATTGCAGTTAGATAGTGCCACATGAAAGTACAGGTGTAAATACACTTCAAAGACACTGATGGAGGATTGTGATCCAGTTGGCCACACCACCTCTGGAGGTGTTCAGGGACGCATTGTGACCACATTGAACACAAATGTAAATCAGTTGCATTTAAATCCATACACAACTACGTGGGCGGAAATATGTATTCACACGCAGCTGTTCCTAACCAGCGAGGCAGCAGTGGCTGTTCCTCACCTGACAGGAAAGCTGTCAGGGTACAAGGTGGTCTCTTTCTCGTCTGGTGCTGACACTACTGGGATCAATTGATCACTGTCTTTACAATTAAGTAGGCCTGTTTCATCCTCGTCAAACTTGCTGTTGCTTTTTAAATCTCCCTGACTGGCTCTTACGTCTATAACAATAAAAATATGAAGCTGCGAATGTATATGTTTTTTAAATATTTGCCTTATTTTATTCCAGTTGTGTCTCTGAAAATGCAGAAAATAGTATGATGTGCATCCTATATATTTTAGATTTTTTCAAATAATAAATCATTGCCTTTTTTATCATAATACTTGTAAAGAGACAGAGGTGGTGACATTTTGGAGTATACAAGCGATCACCGAATCATTTATGAAGCAATGAATATAAATGGTGGAGAGTGGTCATAACTGTTTGGTTGTTTGAGCTGGACAGAGCGACCGGAGCTCAATGTGGACACTGGAGACACTTTAATACCAGGTGTAAATGTAATCAGGTTAAATCATATCTAGAAACAAGAGTTCATACAGTGACAAAGCTTATAATTTTGAATCTACAAGGTTTTTCAAAGACAATTTTCCACTTACTTTTAAACACAAGTAGCTCATCTGTTTCCTTTTTGGGTTGCATTGCTGGACAACAGATACTTTCAACATTTCTCTAAAAAATGAAGCAACTTAAAGGGAGACTTTGCCGATTTTCAACCAGCTCTGTGTCATAATAATTTGAGCAGTATGTGCAAATGAACTATGCTAACCAGGCCCCAGATCTCCCTGCTCCCCTCACAGCATAACCTTGCTAGCTTTCAGGCTGTTCCTCAAACTGCAGGATGTACAGCTGCTTTGTTTGGTATTGCCCGCCACCCATGCCGCCACGACTGATACAAAGAGTATAGGATCTAAGGACCGACCCGCCCCTCTCTCAAACTGTAGAACGAGGCAGCGCTGATCGAATATCAACAAAGATTATGTTACTGTATTGCCTATTTCTCGCAAAACATATTTTAGTGCCCTGGTTAGCTGTAATAGTGAGTGAAAGCTTGTAAACAGGAAGTAGGCACCATACTGTTTCCTGCATAGTGAAAACGGAGGCTGAAAAATTGAGATCAAATATAAACCAAGATTGCGAGACATTTGAGCTTACAAGCTACATACTTAAGGGGTGGCTAGAATAAGTATTTGGTATGAATATGAAACTCAAGGAAGTGTTTAGTGCTGCAAAATGAAATCAAATGATAATCAAATGGAACATTATTGGAAACGTGTTTGTTGGAATGAGACTGGACTCAGATGAGAGAATAGGACAGGATGAGAGAAAGTAGGACGATAGGAATAGAGGAAGAAGAGAGGAGGAGGGGGCAGTGGTTCGGAGGTCAGACCAATAAACAAACAACGCATCGATTTCCTGCCGCTCTCTGCCATTCCTGGGGAAACCCCCCTCGCCTCCACCATCAGGTTACACTCATCTCCACTTATGTTAAAGACACTCCTCGCTAGGGGAAGCCCGCCCTCCCCCCTACACCTCCCCCACCCCCTTCCTCCCTGGTTAATAGCATCCTTCGGACATCTCCCGGGGACGGTGCATCTGAGGTGAACCACTACCAGAGATTGGTAATCATTTTATTAGAGGAAGTCAGAGCCGGGCTTCCACTCAGAGGGACGGATAAATGGTCGGGCCTGCAGATCCAAAGCTCTCAACCTGTTTATACCAAGGAAATAAACAGATCTCTTTCAGCTTCACCCTGCACACTTTAACAGCACTGCCAAATTATTATTTGCACTTATAAAACCCTAAAAACACTTGTAAAACAGCTACTTGTGATATGTGGCCCCATTTAACACTGTCTGTAAATAACTGGTCAAACACCAACAGCGTGATGTCATGATATTCCAGAGAAGACAAAGCAGGATCTGTTGAGCAATTTAACAGATTAATGCTCAAAGTTCAAAGTTATTTTTGTGGAGACTTAAGAAGGCAACATGTGTCTTTTATGGAGCCTCCATTTTTCACCAAAGTCAACAATACTCAAAGAAAAAAAGGCAATTTCTCTGAAAGCATTAAATGCAAGAGGACTTCTGTGTCCAAATGTCCTGACTCCTACTGATGCAGACCTCTCGACTCAATGGAGACATTTTGAAAAGTCTGCAACTGCTAAGGCCTGTTCACATTCATAGTTCACCAAGTTTACAAGGGGCTCATGCAAACTTCAGAGGAGTCCACTTTGATTGGACGATCTGTCGAATTTTTGTTCATAATCATAAAAGTTCAGATTTGACAATGCATGTTTAAGAGGTGCCTTTGTTAATTGATTTTATATATACGTTTATTGAGGAGGTGGGGTTTGATAGTCTTGTGTTCTCTAAGTATTTGGATCCGTGTGTTGGAATCTGAGTTTAAGACGCAAATGTTTGTTGTCGCCTATCTACAGAGGATAAATTGATCCCCATCTATCAGGGATCAGTGCCTTTAAACTTTTACACACATCACACATGAATGACTCAAGTCTTCAAGAGTCCAACCTGCAAGTTCAGAGGGTGGACATTTGGGTTTGGCTGAAATGTTTGGACAATGGGAACAAAGGCAAGAAGGTGAAACTCAGTCTGCCAGTTCCTGTTGACCCTTTACAGTCTTTAAAGGCATTAAATCCATGAATCTAAAAATAAGTCCTTAATTGTTTTTTAAATGTCTTAAATCGATCTTTCAAATATCTTCAAAATGCTACCGTTGAACATTTTAAAATAATTGATAACATTTTTTTTATTTTTATAATTACTAAATGCCTGTTGCATCAACGTCACATAGATCAGGACAGATCAGAGCACAGGATCCATTGTCTGCTAGCTAGAAGTCACTCAACCTTTGACGACCAGCCTGTTCTTTTTCCGATATTCTGCTTTGTCAGTAATTTGTGCATCAGACACTGACGCACAAGCCACCTTTCCTAATGGTATCATATCGCCGGGTAGCGTCAATGTGTAACATGGCCTGACAGAACCTTTTGCGGTGCTATGATATGCTGCGGGATGACTGGACTGCACCTGTCGCGGCTGTATGATAAGATGGTGGACAGCAGAAATGCTGCCGGTAATGATACAATGTAAAGAGCTGGAAAGTCCCTATAGGGTGGACGGACGGGATGGTGGATGTGTCCAACAACCGGTGTTCACTCCCTGTGTGAATGTAGACCCAAACCATATTTTATTCCTAAACCTGAACACATGTATGTACAGACAAAGCAGATATGTGATGACTTCCGAATGAGAACGTGTTAAGACGACACGGGGAAGCAAAAATTCAATGAAAATTGACTATTTAACCAAAATTTGGTGGCATGGCTGAAACTGGTACAAGGCAGTGTACACAGGGCTCAGCATATTTCATGCAAAAAGTTTGGGAACAGGAATCAAGGTCGTGGAGTCCATCATGTAGAGTGAGAAACACAAAATTGGCAAGAAAACCCTTGTCTTTGTCACGCCTAGAATGCAATGATTTTTTTTTTTTTTTTTTTTACAACATTTTAAGTAGATCATCAAATTTTCTACTAGACCAAAAAAGGTGCAAGTAAACATATGGCCAAAACTGTCCCCAACCCTAAATTAATGACGACTGGTCAAAAAAAGTAATCTAAAGTGTCTAAGTTGTACAAACCCTTGTGGGGAAAGGTATTATCTGACTAATGTGATAAGGCAGGTGAGGGTAAAATGGTTTCAGCCAAAAGAGTAAATCCTAATAAGTGCCTGAGTGCTGTGAACATCCCACATTAATGATATCCAACAGTAATACAAGGTGGACTTTTTCCCTCTGGGGACGCCTGGCAGGAAATAACCTCACACCTTCGTTTCTCTCTTTAATTTCACGATCATAAAGTGCTGAGCTTTCTTCCCCTCTTGTATTTTCATCCTATAGCCTGTCCTCCACCACAAAAGTAGAGAAATGGAAAAGCGTTTTTTTTCCTCAGTGTTTTTAATCCCTTTGCACCCTAATTGGCCTCTCTTTACTGTGAAGTGAGTTCAATCTGCAAGCAGATAAAACAAGTGTCGGGTGAGGGCGCAGGCACCGTGGCACTGTGTTCCCAAGCATGAAGTGAGCGGTTTTGAACTAATATCCAAGCCTCTGCAATTAAAAGGCTCCAGAGTCGTTAAAGTAACTCGCTTTTTTTATTCTCCCCTGGAATACTACCGCTTCACCTATTCTCTGCTGGAGATGAGACGATGATAGCTGCTCTCAGATCTGCACCTCTTGTCTGTGTGAATGCAGATTGGACTGATTACAGCTGAGGATTCGGGCCCGTTCATTTGTCATCCGCAGCCCAAACACTGCCTTTCATCACGTCAGTGAGTCGAGTATCGAGTGGTGCGGCGTGCGACGGTGTGCGTGACCCTTTGGAAAGGCGAAGAATGGCGACAGGAGCCTTTTGTTGCGAGGTGATTTCTTACGAAGCTTTGGCCCACCCTTCCAAACACAATGGCGCTGTTGTGTCGGTACCAGGATTAACAACGACTGGTATTGATCCACCGTTTCTTTCTTCCTCTGTGTCCGTATGAGAGGCCGGTCAATATCTGCAAGCTTTGATTTCTTTGTGGCTGTCTCTGTCTCTCAAGCCATTCTCTAATGTTATCACTGAGAGCGCAGGAAAGGTTTGATATGATGATTTGAGACAACGGTTCCTCAGCACACATCTTACTTAAAGAAGTATTTAAAGCAAAGGAATGAGGATGAGACCAATGTGCTAATTTATGCCTCTTCTTAAAGACATAATGTGTCTCCAGCAATGTCCAAACCCAGTGAAATCTGACACCTATTCAAGGTAACAGTGCGTTTGATTTGGTCGCCTGTCAGTGGTGTCACATCCTCTTTACCCCCTCTAGCTGCTCTAACTAAGGGGGGACAACACACAGGAAATACCAAATGATACAGAACAGTACAGCATTTTTCTGCAGCACATTCTCACTCCGACTTCGTCACGTATCGACACTTGGTCATGAACTTTCCATGGCCAATTACGACGTGCTAGGTACCCTGGGTGCGTTGGTTGTTGACGCTCTGGGACGCCGTGTCAAGTTCTTGCTGTTACATGAGTTGTCTGTTTTCAAAGTACACCTCCATTTTCACAGGAATGTACAGTTTGCATACAGTCTCTTTCAAAATAAAAGCGCTACATCGGTACGACATTGCAGATTGGTGTGGTTACGTTTTGCCAGCACACACACATGGTTGGTTTAGGCAACAAAAGCACGTGGTACGGACTCGTTATGTCTCCACACCGGCGACAGAGGCATTATGTTTTCAGGTTGTCCATCTGTCCTGTTCTTGTTAATGTGATATGTCAAGAATGCCTTGAGGCAATTGGGCACAAATGTATGGTTAGATTTTGATGATCATAGGTCAAAGGTCAAGGTCATTGTGTACTTGTCTGTCTCATGCTTGGAAGACCTTGAGAGTATTTCTTAAAAATGGGCACAAATGTCCCCTCAAGGATGAGTTGATTAGAATTTGGTGGTCAGAGGTCAAGGTCTCTGTGACCTTGCATACGTCTCATTCTCTTGAATGTGATTCATCAAGAACATCTGGAGGGCATTTTTTCTAATTGGGCACAAACGTCCGTTTGGATATAACAACATACTTATTAGATTTTGATGATCGTAGATCCAAGGTCAAGGTCACTGTGACCTCCTCTGTCTCATTCTTGTGAATGCCATATCTAATGGAAACCTTAAGAGAGTTTGGTGGTCAAAGGTCAAGGTCACTGAGACATCATGTCTGTTTCTTTTCATTCTCTTGAATGTGATTCCTCAAAAACAGCTGGAGGGGATTTTTTCAAAATTGTGCACGAACATCCACTTGGACTTATCAATGTATTGATTAGACTTTGATTATCATAGGTCAGGGTCATTATGACCCAATGTCTGTCTCATTCTTGTGAACACGTTATCTCAAGACCATCTTCAGAATTTTTTTTCTTTTTTTCACATTTGGCACAAACGTCCACTTGGACTCAAGAATGAGTTGATTAGAATTTGGCGGCCAGAGGTCAAGGTCACTCAGACTTTGTGTCTGTCTGTGTGACTGTCTCTCATCAATGCGATATCACAAGAAGGCCTCAAGGGAGTTTTCTCAAATTTGGCACAAACGCTCACTTAGACTCATGAATGAACTGATTAGAATTTGTTGGTTGATGGTTAAAGGTCACTGTGACCTCACAAAACATGTTTTTGGCCGTAACTCATACGAAAAATTTCACACAAATGACTCACAGGATGAAATACATACAACCATAAGGCAGTAATTCTAGTTAGTAGAAACATTTATTATTGGCCAGTCTTTCCGAGGAGTTTGTCAGCATTAATTAATACATTTAAAACCCTGATGCATTAATTACTGATATGATATTGTTAAAACATACTATTTGCATCCTCCCATACTTTTATCAGTACAAGGACATTCAAATATTATTGATTAACAGATTTTATAAAGATTTTAAACACCAGTAACTCTGATAAAAGAAATACATGTTGCACAGAGATTATTAAAGAAAGAAAGAGTAAACACAGCACTGTCTTAATGCACTCCAAATATTATCAAGAAACTGCATGATTCACATGGAAGTTAAATTTTGGCAGAACATATTAAAAGAGCTCTTTAGCATGTGCCAGATTAACTGGAGGGCACATATAATACTCTTTAAAAGCCTATTTGTTGCTTTCATGTTCATTTAAAGCCCAGTTTTGAACTGGAAAATATCTAACAGCAAGTTAAAATTCAGATTGTTTTGCCCCGTCTTTGCCACAAATTTTTTGCCAGAGCCTCTCCAGTGCCATAATATCCGTGCTCGTTTATTCATTTGTTTGTCTGTTTACGTTATATGTTTGCTTATTTATCCATCTCTTTATTTTTTAATGAGTTGAAAATCCACCAGAGAATCGGGGCTATGAAAGTTTAAAACGTGTACAGTAGCAGTGAGGGGAAAATATTTACATTGAAGCTGGCCACAATCTCAGAAGATCCTCAAATGTAGGTTAGAACTGCAAAGTTAATATGCAAATGTCCTTATCTGCTGGGATTCACAAACAACCGTCATCCTGATTGATTTAATAAACTGCTTTTATCTTTCAAAGTGTTAATTAGGAGAGATGGGCCTCGCTTTGAATCTCAGCTTTCTGTGGCACATTTGAGAGCTTTCAGACAAAGAGAAACTTTCCGTCCCTTCACATCACTGAACTCGCAGCTTCTTCAACATTCTGCAGCTTGGTGTTGTTTCTGGGGGACAAAGAGTTCCTGTAAAGACACACACTGCATGCAGTTTTATCCCATACTGTCAGCATTGTCATATAAATGATCAATATTTGTAATTGCATGGATTCGTACCAGAAAGAAAGGGGATTTGAATTTAGCTTCCAAGGTTAGAAACATCACCAAAAGTCATATTTTAGTTTCTTGGAAATATTGCCACAGTTGTCTTTTTCTCCCGGGCACACTCTGAACCTCCGACTCCACTCGTCTCCCGTAATTCCTGTAAGTCTTTTTAATTTAGTTTAACTGCAGATTACCCAAAGCGCGGCAGCACATGTGCTGACCAAGACCCAAAGCAGAGCGCACACCTTCATTAATTAACTTCACTGGCTGCCGGTTAGTTTGAGGACACACTTTTAAGACTTGTGGTTTTTAAATTCGGTGAATGGAATAGCGACATATTAGTTCTGTACTGTGTGTCTTTAACCCCCTGACGCTGGCCTCCCTGTGGTGGCCTTTAGTGTCTGTAGGGGTCGTAGTATTATATATTATATATATATCAATGTTGGAAAATGCTTTTAA
>JAPZEB010000017.1:2812096-2819596 GCA_029783705.1 Chaetodon striatus
AATGTTGGAAAATGCTTTTAACCTCACTCTACAACCCCACTAGCAAATAACTTCATGATTATGTAGTATTGATAAATTGTTACTTGTGACTTTTCTTTGCCTCTATTTCATTTTCAATTGGTTTTAGTGCAAAGTGTTGCATTCAAGAAGCCTTATAGCTACAGATTGATTTAATTCTTATTCTTTTTGGTGTATTTTCAAATTTAAAGGAGCATTGTGCAAGATTTTGGGAGATTTTGTGGCGTCTAGTGGTTCGGGCTGCAGATTGAAACCAGCTGAACATTCCTTTCCTTTAGTATTCATTGGGATTTTACTGAGAGCAGAATTATCCGCTTCTACAAATATTAAAACAAAATACTTATTTGGTATACTGGGTGTGGCTGCTAGAAAAGCAGTTACGCTGAAATGGCTTCAGCCTCACAAAATTAGTTGGAAATACAAACTGGCTCGTTGGTTGACTGTCCTGTTAGTGACTAAGGCAGGCTACAAGTTCATCACATGCGTGAGTTGCGTATTTGGCAAATAATTGGCTCCCAGACTAATTAAAAATTAATGCTTGTAGGTACAATCTACTGAGGACAAAAACATGTTTCACCTTAGATGAATGTGAAAAGCAAGTGGCAACCTCGTGGCTACAAAAATGAAGCCGACGGCGAAGTGCCAAAACCTGCAGTACCTTGAATGGCCACTTGAGGTTGGCTTTCAGAGCAATTCAATCCCACTGTCTGTAAAAATCGTGGACTTTTTTCATATTTTGTGTTTTGTGGCGTCAAGTGGTGAGGATTGCAAATTGCAACTAGCTTAAACTTAAATTTGTGATGAGAATTCCTTTAGTGTTAATTGTTCAGGAGGTTTTTAGTGAAAGCCAAATTATCTACAGAGATCTCTTTTTCCCAGCAAAACAAACAGAGCAGGCGATTTAAACTGGTAAAGATTTATACAGAATTAGTGACTATTTTTGTGGTATGAACTCCTTTTTGATTTCTTGTTTTCAGCATCTGCAAATATTAAAACAAGTACTTACTGGAAGACTAAGCGTAGTTGCTAGAAAAGCAATAACAAGAAAATGGCTTCAGCAAGATGCCCCATCCATAGAGGTCTGGGGTCTCACTTATGAGACTGTGCGTGGGGTCCGTACTTAAAATGAACCTACGAACAAAAGCCAAGAATGGTGTTCACCAAAAAATATTCGACAGTTTATGCAATCAGGTTTCTACCTCAACATCTGTGTCGCCAGTTTCTTGTCTCCAACATGCTCAGAAGTCAAAGTTTCTTCCATCACGTCTGTTGTTATAGACCACAACTTTTCTGTGGGAAGTGGCTACACCTCTTTGAGGCCTCGTTGGCCTGGTATGATATGATTTAGGAAATCTTTGTAATGTAAAGAATGACCTTTTCAATGACTCTTCAAGAAACTAAATTTGAGGACATTTTTAGTTATTCAGCTCTTTATCATTTATCATGTATCATGCCAACATGAAAGGACACCTTTTTCGTCCATGTCTGATGCCATAAGTCATTGACCAAGCGCTGGATTTCGACGACTTCAGACTGAGACCGGGTTGCCTAAAGATGACTGTGTGACTGTTGGTATTGATTGAAACCAAATAAAGGGAAAAAATGTCCAAAAGAAGGAGTTTCCGGTTACACATCAGTGTTTCTCTGATGCTGTTTGCCATGTCAGAGACGAAGTGTTATCCTCACACCTGCTAACATGTACTCACCTCTTTTTCTCTGATAACTAGATCCACCTGCAGTGGAATTATCTGCAGTCGCCTCTTCCCCTCCATAACAAACAGGCCAGCTGATTTAATCCGGTAAGAACACTGAACACAGCAGTTTCACTTTAAAAAAAAAAAAAAAGGTGTTTTTATGAAGCAGCTTGTCACTGAGGGGTTTCTAGCTTTAGTGGCAGACACAGAAACACAAATGACCTCATCTAGAATAAGTGTTTAGTTTGTGTATTCTGGGCCTCTATAGAGGCATGGCTGAAGATGGAGCTCTCTGTAGATGAGAGACTGCTCGCTATGTAGATATAAATGTCTCATTCGGAGGTAACGAAAACACAGTGATTCTTAATTTCAGGTGATTATACACTAAAGGAAGCTACCTGTTATAATGTATTTCATTTATGCCGATATATCCCCCTGAATCCTACACACTGGACCTCTACGTTGAGATTTTTTTTTGCTTCTGAGACACATTTTTTTCCTTTTGTTTTGATGGTGGCACATTTCCATGAGCATGACAACAACATGCTTTCCTCCTCTCGCTGCCTGCTCTCAACCTTCCTCTCCTTTGCTAGAGATAAATTTCCATGACGCAAGGGTTGACGCATCCTCCTGGCGTGAAGGAGTGTTTGTATCGAGGTTGGATTTTTGCTGGATTTACTGTACAGGTGGAGAGGTGGCGCGACTGACAGGAGCCAGCAAACATGACGCAGGTGCAGCGTCTGGCTCTGACTTTGAGGCAGCCGCCAGTTTGTGTGTGTCGCTTTCCTCTGCCAACCTGCAGGGCACGAGGGTTCACATTGTGAGGCGACATACTGGCGAGCTGCATGCCAGTGACCAGAAAAACAAGACAAAAAAAAAAAAAAAAAGAGGGATTCCCCTCCAGTAAAGGGAACCACGACATGAAGTAGTGGAGCTGCCAAGGCCCCTGAAACCAAAAAAAAAAAACCAACCCGGACATGTCTGAAAGCTTCCTCTCATTCGTGCATGTGTCTCACGGTATCACACAGTTTTGATCTCATCCGGTCGGACACTTTGAGGGAATATTTTTCTCCCCGCCATCCCAAAGCAATCTGAATAATTTTCAACTGCATATTTTAACTCTCAATCTATCTTTGATGTCTTATTTGTGTGATTATGTCTCCCTGCTTGCAAAAAAACAACCAATATGCACCGACTGTCAACCACTCGTGGCACTTTCCTCCTTTTTTCTTTCTTCCCTGCGCACGGTTGGGACTGTTTTTGATTTTTTTTTTTTTCTTTGGAGCGATCAAAGCAAACTCCCTCATGCTTCACTTCAAGTAAACACCAAATGGACGAGATGAAGAAACTTTAAAACATTGTTGAGGGGCGTCCTGTTGAATCCGAGCCTCTCATGAGAAGCATCTTGAAGTTCCTCGTCTTTAAACGACTTAAGAACTTTTTTTTTTTTTTTATTTCCGGGCGTGGGCGGCCATCTTAACCTGAGCAATTAAAGCCGAGACAAAGCGCAGAGGCTGCAGAAAGCCGGCGACAGCGGCCGCGCCACCTCTAATTATTGACTGGCCCCTGGCTCGGCGGTAAAAAACCTTCATTATTCTTCTTCCTGTGGTAATTTGTATTTGCCTGACATTCATCATATATTGTTGGTAACCTTTAATTCATCTGCTGTTAGCACTTTTGTCTGCTGAAGTCAGGCTCCGGGCAGGCCGGCCGTCCTCATGCAAATGGAAAAACTGTAAATTGGCAGCGTGGAAACATCTGTGTCGCCCCAAACTTTACAAAGAACACACCAGATGATATCAGCCTGATTACTTTAGTTTGTACTTTAGATTAGATGCAAAGTTGTGGAGGAAACACAGAGGGGAGGTGAAGCTGAAGGAGAGTAGAAAGTGAGTGTGGCTGAAAACAAGAGGGATAATTCAGTGCTACTTCTCTACGTCCTTTGTTCTTCCTTACTGTTCTTTGTTTCCTTCTTTCTGTTGACTGCTTCTCTTGCTACCTGTCTTTCCTCTTTTAACTTCAATTTCAGCCCCTACCTTTACATTATTTTCCTCCCACTCTTCCTACCTGCGTTCCTCCATCCATCCTTCCCACTGAATATCTTATTGTTTTTTTTATTATTTTTTCCACTTGTCATATCTTCATACACTGTTTTTGTTGTCATGTCTGCCAGGCATAAGACCAGAGGTGATCATGCATTTCATTGTGTAAGTGTGAGTGTGTGTATCTGTCACAGACTGTAACAATCATGGACGATGTCACCCTTTGGTTTGTAGACGTGATTTTAAAAGAACCATTTAAAACTCAATTAACTTGGACATATCAGTGAATTAATACTTGTGGGTACAAGGCACTGAGGACAGAAAAACATCTTACCTTCAATAGATGAATATGTAAACCAAGCGGCAACCTCTGTGGCTAAAAAATGAAGCCAACGTCAAAGTACCAAAAACTGCAGTTCCTCGAATGGCCACTAGAGGCTGGCTCCAAAAGAGACACAATCCTATAGACTGTAAAAATAATGGATGTAGCTACTGTGACGTCATCCATTGGTTTGTGGACTCCCATTTTGAAGCCTTGAGTTTAACATTTTGACTGCTGCCATCTTGTTTTTTTGGAGCCAGAAGTGACCATATTTGGGTCTCTGTGGAGGAGGGAGGGGTGCGGACAGAATTGGCAGTCAGCCCGTCACTCAAGTGCCCACGCCCTTAATTTTGCCTAACTTTAAGACTTAATTAAATGTAAAGCTGTAAACATGTTTGTTTCTGCTGTAAAGTTGGACATTTTAACACGGATTTTTATAGGGATTGACTCATCCTTGGAGCTAGCCTCAAGTGGTCATTAGAGGAACTACAGTTTTTGGCACTTTTGTGTTGGCTTGATTTTTTAGCCCGGAAGTTGCCACTTGGTATCTGTGTCTATGCAGTTAATCTCACAAACCACTGGACCATTCAGCCTAATATATTCTGTGCATATTTATGACTGTATGGTCAAGAAGTTCTCGTTGTTATGGAGATTCACGGTTGTTAAGAATGGTTGTTTTTTTGACGGTTTGACACCGTCATTGCCTGCTGACGCCTCGCTACAAATTTTACAGAAATCAGCTCAGTTGCAGGCCACAGTTTGGCCTTGTTCCTGACTCAAAAACTGACATCCATAGAATAAAACATTCAGCTGCCATGGCTGTGACTTGGTTCGGTTTTGTCCGCCGCATGGGGGTGGTGTTTTTTTTCACTGCCTGATTTAGCGGACTTATAGATTTGGTTGAATCGGTTATTTTTCCTCGATATTTGTGCTTCTACCTTATGTAAGACTTTGTAGTTAAATAGTTTCTTTCCTGGTCTATTTTAGATGTGTTTGTTGTGCTGTAGTTTTCAGACAAAGTTAGTACCGTTAAAAGTCCAGTTTTGAATGACATGCGTCAACGATCTGCGGCTGTTTCAGTA
Organism: Chaetodon striatus; assembly: GCA_029783705.1. Taxonomy (NCBI): domain Eukaryota; kingdom Metazoa; phylum Chordata; class Actinopteri; order Chaetodontiformes; family Chaetodontidae; genus Chaetodon; species Chaetodon striatus. The sequence goes on from JAPZEB010000017.1 coordinate 2,817,255, forward strand.
AAAATACATCATCCTCACAGTTCCTGTTAGCGTGAGAAGTCGATCTGCTCTGTGCAACGTGCTGCAGCTCCGTTAAAAAGGAGGAGGTGTGCATTTTTATTAGCTTCTGGGACGCATGCGATGTGGCAGCTGGAATTACAAGAATTGTCTTGAGCGGCCGCAGTCAGCTCTGGCGGCCACCTGATCGAGATCTGCTTTTGTAGTTGTTGACTGTTTTTTTACCCCAATTATCGTCCTTTTCTTTTCTTTTTATCTCCTTTCTACGTCCTGTGTTTCATCCCTTCTTTCTTCTTTTATTTGGTCCAGCAGTTGTTGATCACACACTCTGATGAATAATGAACAATATTTGTTTGTGGCTTCTGAGTAAGATTCAGAAATCATTACTGTCTCCGTTCGGCCTTTGTCTCAGTGACTGACAGCTGATCTGGATAACCCTGATGTGGTAAACTCCTCCCACCTGGTTCCTCACAAGCGTAAAACAAACGCCGAGGATTATTTCCTTTCATATGTGACCCAGGACTGCACGTCTGCCTGTCCACACAGCACCTTCATCCACTCCTGAGTCACTCCAAGCTGTGTAAACATGATCCGAGCAGAATACTAATGTCCCGTCCCGAGATCAAAGCGGCCGCTCGAATTCCTGCAGGTTGTTTCAAAGGCTGAAGCCACAGGGATGAGCCTTTGTCAGCACTTTCCCTGCCCTGAGCGAGACCCATTTCACTCTTATTTCAAAATAAAAGGACAGCAGTGAGTGGGCAGTGCAGCGTCTTATATCATCGGACAGAACTTCTCAGCAGATTAAGTCCTCAATGTCGGGCTGGTTCTAATCACTCAGGGCTAATTTTAGTGTCTCTAGACAGTATCCAGATTTGAGTGTGTTGGTTTTATTGTTTCTGTGATATAAATGTCCCACACTTCACATAAGGCTGCAACAATAGTGGAGGTCCATAAAGACAGGAGCACATGTTTGCTTCAATGCTGTGATTCGTCACAGATGTAACGACCTGTATCCCTCCTGTGCCACGTTTTCTGCAAATCTTCGATGCAAAATATACATATAAAGATTTAGTCCAGATCTATAATGAGTTGATCTTCTGGGCTGCCTGACACCAGCATGTATGTCTGCAGCAGTGTGCACAGCCTCTCAGGCAGTTTGGACATCAGAGCTGGGTCAGGTCAGAGAACAAGGACCCCTGGTTTTGCACAGCGGGGGCCCCAGTGCAGAGGGCCTCTGCAGAAATTAGCAGGGTTGTCGAGCATCAAGAAAGTTGAACCTGGATCAACTTTTGCTGCAGAGTTCTGCCGTCACGCTGCGCTGACGAACAGAGCCGGTCACACGTTGGTCTTGCAATAAAGTTCTAAATACTATAAGTGTTGCTGGTGTATCGACGCCAACTCAAGCTTTAACTTTCTCATTACGTAGTTGTTTCTCAGTCAGAATATCAGCAGGGGACAGGGACTTAAACTTGGTCATCACTGCCACACACTGATGGTACAGTTCAGGTTCATTTTTGCCTGAACGTCACCAAAGGTTAGCACGAACAGTAGAGGGATGCTACAAAGGTCCACAGCTAGACTTGAAGTGGAGTTCTTTTTGTTTTTAATATTAAAATCTGTTTTCTGTAAAAATAAATTCCCTCAACACTTTCACAACCTTTCTTTTAAATACATGGGAAGAAGCAATGAGCAACAAAACACAGAATGACCCCAAAAAATTAGCAACAAATAAGTAAATAGAGAAAATTAAAATGAAGAAATGTAGTTAAAAAAATAAAAATAAAATAAAAATAATTAGATAAAAACAATAAAGGGAATGAAAGAATGCTTTAAATTATAATAATAGTGCAACATGTTCTTTTTTAACCTAGTTTTTTTTTAATTTAATCTCATTTTCTAAATCTTTTTTTTTTTCCACCAAGTTGCTCATTACTTTTTCCCTATGTTGAAAGAAATGACAGCAATTTGCTCAGGGTTCAAGGGTTTAAATACTTGCAAAAGGGGTCTAGAAGCAGCACAAGAAAAGAGATGTTGCTCCAGGTTTCAGACCTCCCACTGACTGCTGCAGGAGGTGGTTGTTTGTGTGATCTTGTTTAAACAATCTAAAATAAGAACCATGATAGATAGAGCATTCATCCTATTAGCAGCAGAAACGTAAGGCTAACCCTAACCCGATGTTATCTTACCCTACATGCTGTGCAAACGCGGTATTAAACCTTAATTACACCAGTTTAAGTTTAAGGCCAGTTTAAGGCTGTGGGAGGTGGTTGTTTCCTTAATCCTGCATACATCACTCTAAAATTAAAAAACCATAATACCTAGAGTATTCATCCTTCTTGGAGCCT
>JAPZEB010000017.1:2837623-2849715 GCA_029783705.1 Chaetodon striatus
TAGAAAGTAATTAAATAAAATGAAATAAAATAAAATGTAATAATGAAATGAAGTAAAATAAAATAAAGTACATATATATGTGTGTGTGTATGTGTGTGTGTGTGTGTGTGTGTCACCACTATGCTGCGGCTGTAAGTGTGAAATTTAACTACAATACATCCATCAATAGAATAAACAAGAATAGAATAAAAGTAGACATAACAAATATGTACATTTATGTGCATGATATCTTTCCTTTCTTTTGTAAATATCAGTCTGTGAGAAGTGCAAACATCCAAGACCTAATACACACTTTAGAAACAACAACTGGTGAAAGATTTGCTGTGTGATTTTACTAAGTAGGCTATGTTACAGTGCTGGTAATGGTCGCTTAGCAACTTCAACCTGCCCTTTGGGCCCTTGAAAGCTGGCACAAGAGTAGCACCCAGCATCCGACCTTGTGTTTCCTAGGCAGTTAAAGACATGGCATATGTCCCGGCCTTTAGTTAGAACGGCCAAGTCAACCTTACACAGGTTATGCATTGATCTAGAAAGATGGACTCTGACACATTGCAGCAGGAATATGATTTGACCAGAGGGTGCTGCGCTAACCCTGCTGCTTAAACAACACGTGACTATTGTAGTAGACATATACTTTACTAAAGAAATAGTGAGGGAGAGACATCTCCCCACATTTATAGTCAGGAGGGACACATTGGGAATGTGCTGCTGTTAGTTTAAAGGTCCAGTGTGTATGACTTAGGGGGATTTAGTGGCATCTAGTGGTGTGGATTGTATACTGTAACCAGCTGAAACTTCCACACTTAGTATTCAGGAGGTTTTTAGCAGGAGCCAAATTGTCCGCAGAGGTCTCCTCCTCTCCAAAATAACAGACCATTGCGTACGCACAAAACGAGGCCTGAAAGAGGTGTACGCCACTTCCAGTCAATAAACTATAAAAACAGACTTGATGGGAGAAACTTTGACACATGCTTACGGACATTTAGGGGATGGAAAATTGGCCATGCAGATGGTGAAGTGGACGTCTGGTTTTAGAAATTGGTGATTTTTTTCTGTCCCACATCACAGGGGCTTCCAACAATGCCAACGATGCATAAACATGAATTTATCAATCTAGAGCCAGCGTTTGGTTTGCCCCTCTGGGCTACTGTAGAAACGTGGCAATCTCCGTAGACGAGTGTGCGATCCCTATGTGGATACCAACAACTATTGTAGCTTCCTCTTGGATGGCTCTGCCGATGAATACAGCACCATCCTCGTGTATATTTAAAGGAGCACCGTGTAGGATTTAATGGTATCTGGCGATTAGGGCTGCAGATTGCAAACAACTGAAACTACTCGTTTACTGAGCATGAACACTCAGTTAATAATCTTTTGGTGTTCATTTTTCAGAAGGTTTTCACAGGGAGCCGAATTCACCACAGAGGTCTCTTCCTCTCCAAAAGGAAGAACAGACCAGGTAGTAAAAACCTATAAAAACATCAAAGCAGTTTCATGTTACAAATTAATGTTTACTGGACGCTGTTTGGCTCTCGCAGACGTGCCGCTAGCCCACCACTCGCTAATGCGTGCTCACCTTTTTTCTTTGACGACTTAAGATCCAGACGTTCAGGAGGTTTTTACTGAGAGTCGAATTATCCGCAGAGGCTCCTACTCTCCAAAGGAAAAAGGGAACTTGTGATATAAACCAATAAAAACACTGAAAAAAGTTTTGTTGTGGAGCGGCTGCTGACTGTGGTGGCTGACACCAAAACGCAAATGCCCCTATGTAGAGCCTGGGTTTGGTTTGTCCATTCCAAGCTACTCATGCTCATCTCTGTGGATGATGACGTGCTCTGTATGCAGATATAAACAGCTCATTCTAAGGTCACGATAACAACGATTTTTATTTTCAGGTGATTATACATCAAAGAAAACATATTAATTATATTATATGCCATTTCTGCCTGTGTATCCCCCGAAATCCTACACACTGGACCTTCAGAAGTGCATCTGAACTTCAGTATTTTGTCAGTGCAGGACATAAAGAGACAAAATCTGTCCAAACCATATGTAAAATATAATAGGATGCTACACAGCTTATATAGGAAACATAGAGAACCAGGTTATATTTTTATTTATGCAGAGATAAGCCGTTAAACAAAGCTAAATGCTTTACTACTTTTATAGACCTTGTATTTGTAGGATAATTTAGAATGTAATTAAATACTTATTAGGTTGGGGAGAAAACTTTAGAGCTATCCGTCGTAACTATGAAATTACAAGTCAGAACAAATTCAGCTGTGGTTAGAAAAAAATTTTTTTTATCATGTTTCCTTTCTGTTTTCATTCCTCCATGCATTTTTAAAGTTACCAAGTTTAAAAATCCCCAAGGGTCAGAGAGTTCTCAACATATTACAGCACATTAAATGACCATGGAAAGTTTGAATTCAGGTACGCAAAAGAAAAACACCCAAATTGCAGTTACAGGCATTTTCCATGACAGCAGCAATCTAATCCTCTTTTTTTCTTCTTCTTTTGGGGTAAGATGTTTTTATAAACCCCTCGGGGTTTTCGTTGCCTCAACCGCACTCTGTTTGTATCCCTCTTTTTTTCCTCCTTTCTTTTTTCAGCCGTGTACGTGCAAATAAACTAAAAGCTGCAGTGCGGCTCAGAGGTGGAAAAAGAGGAGAGATGACAAAAGACAGAGGAGCAGAACTGATGTGTTTGATGAAATTATGGCTCTGGTTTGGACCAAACAGGCGCGCGGCTCAGCCAGAATCCAGCGGTATTACATTCATTTTTTAACCTCAACAACCCTGTCAAAACCTGTTCGAACTTTATCATCGGCAATTTGCTGTGTACGCTTCCAGGTCTGCAAATTACACAAATCAATATGACGGCTGAAATCAAGACGAGTTGTGTCAACAAAAGCATCGTCCTTCACTAAAGTGGAAATTTCAGGCGAAACTGCTGTTTACCTGTAGGCTTTGAGTTTTCAGGTTCACTGTTTTTAAGGAATGTTCTTTCTCTCCGGGATCAAGAGGAAGGAACAAAGGCTACAAAACATTTGTTGCGAATTAAGTCTTCAGGGGAAGAGGCTTGAAAGGGAAAAAGCACCTAGGCTGCAGCCTGAGGAGTGATGGGGGTACAGTAGGTAGATTGAAGCGTCCTGCCTCTGCCAACCACACCGCCGCAGTCAGATACTGTGGCTTATTGGATCCAGGCTCTGCAGATTTGGGGGAACGAGGCACGGCTCGCCCGCCCAGTCAAACCACAACAGAAGGCATGAAAACAAACTTCTCAGAATAGCAGTCCTCTCCGTAGTTTGGCTGCCTGTTCAAAGATTTGTGGGGAGATGTTTGATCTTAGTTCAATAATCAGCCGTTTTTGTCAAACGCTGCAAGCAGGCGACTTAGCACTCTGGTGTCTCCAAATGGCTGCGAGAGGCAACTGCCTGAACTTTAAAAGGTGCAGTCTGCAACCATTCATCCCCAGGCTACAGGCAGGTATATTTGAAGCCTGCTCTCATCTGCTTCTTGTGGTTATATTCCAGCCCTAACACCTGTCAGTCACCTCCACAAACTGTCAGCAATCCTGAGGCTGACCTGACAGAGCCTGAATCCTGTCTGCATTACATCTTAGGCACAGGAAATCCTCAGAAGAGGCTGTGAAACCTTCACCAGACACTTTGTTCTTTATTTGTTTCATTATTATTTTCACCAAAAGTTACTGTGACAAATTTTAGAGATCATCTTCCTTCAGTGGTTTCCAATTACTAGGGCAGGAACTGTTTATTTAATAATCCTAAATTGCATTAATGCAGTGATTAGATTAAATGCAGATTTGACCGCACTGATAGATTGCATCTCTTGGATTTGAAAGATTGTGCTAAACTGCACAAAAGTCTTGCAGGAACTTACCTGTTGGGATGCTAAAGTATTTCCAGCAGGACTGATGCAGTTTTTGAGATACCATAGTCTGTCATTGATTTCCAATATCAAGGGGTAATCTCTTCATTCACTAGATGTTACATGCATTATTGCATTGGTTAGAAACTATGCAGATTTAGCTGCATCAATAGATTACATTTTTTGGAGTGCAACATTATACAAAATTGCACAAAAGTCCTGCAGGAACTCACCTGTTGTGGTGCTAAAGTCTGTAGGGCAGAACTGATTCAGCAATTTAATGTGCTGCATTATTCTAACTCTGCTAGCTCTTGCTAACAAGGATTTTAGGTTTAAGGTTCGTATAATCTGCTGCACTGCTTTCACTTAAAGGAACTTTAAAACAAACGTTTTTAACTATAACTTTAGATTAAAGGATTGTTTTTTAGAGGCCATGGTACTTCATTGCTTTCCAATCTCTCATCCTGAAACTATTCATTCAATAATTATTAATTGCATTAATGCACTGATAAGAAATTATGCAGATTCAATTGCATCAATAGAACATATATATATATATGTATATATATAAAACTATGCAAAAGTCCTGCAGGAAATTACCCATTAATGCACTGTCGCATTTCCAGCAGGACTGACACATCAACTCCATGTGCTGCATTTCTGCTAACTCTGCTAGCACTAATGCTAACACGCATTGTAGGCTAAAGGCTCCCTTTAATCTGCTGCACTGCTTTCACTACTTTTTACTATGAAGCAAATATTTTTAACTGTAGCTGTAGAATTAAGAACTTTTTTTTTTTGGAGACCATACTCCTTCAGTTGTTTCCATGTTTCAGGGGTAGAATTATTAATTCAATAATTATGAAGTGTATTAGTGCAATGATTAGACATTTTGCTGATTCAGCTGCATCAATAGATTTAATTTCTTGGATTGCATAATTTTGCGAAACTGCACTAAAGTCCTGCAGGAACTCACCTTTTGAGGTGCTGTAGTATTTCTAACAGGACTCATGCAGCAACTTCATGTGCTGCATCTGCTAGCATCAATGCTGACATGCATTAACAGACAATTTTTGGACTAAGGGCTTCATCAAATCTGCTGCAAAATGTCTGATTATTAAAATGTTTAAGTCAACCAAAGGAAAAAAGTCAACCTGGACTGAATTAAACAGCCAAAGCTTCACACATCTCTTCCCAGTCTTCCAAACAGCAGTATTAAATCCACAGAAAGCATGCAGGGTGACATCAGCAAATGATTGTTGCAGCTTAAAGATATTTGAGAAAACAGTAGGAGCTGATGATAGAATAAAACAAACAGCTGAGGCTGGAAAGAGACAGAAGAGCACCCAAAGATGATGTACATTATGAGAACATCAATGCATAATAAGCGCCTGCAATTAGCCTGGGCCAGCCATTGGCGTATTCTAATTAATGTGCTGCCTGTACGTCGAATCAGTCAGAGGAGGCTCAGTCTAATTTGGGTGTGGGATGGGTGGGGGTGCAGATCAGATCCTGGGATAATTGTGGGTGACTCCAGTCCCTCTCAGTCGGCGGGGTGGGACAGGGCTCAGGTCTCCAGAGAACGTTAAAAAACTGTAAATTCCCCCTTCATCATTTGAACATGTGCCCTGCAGAGCTCGCTGCAAGAACACAGACCGGGGGGAGGTGGAGGGGAAGGGGGGGGCAGAAAGAGGAAAAAAAGTGTTTTACATTCACAGATGATCCTAATTTGGTGTGGTTTGGAGTGTAATTTAGATCAAACATAGCCATGTAAATGAGTCAGGGTTTTCATAATTAGGTGCCTCTGAAGAGGGGTGGAGAGCGAAAAGGGAAGAGAGGGGAAGAGCTCGGACCACATCAGTAGGTGTGGCGCTGAGGCCGTGCATCCACTGGTGGGCAATTTTTGGTTTCTTTCTTTTCTCCCCGTTCGTTCGGAGGGGGAGAGAGAAAAGAGAGCGCGAGCTGCAGAGAGCAGGCAGGGGTTAGTTTAGGGAAAAACACACTCCCAGCGGCACACGGCAACAAAATAGGTCACTCTGCGCCGATTTGGCTTGTCTGTTTCCACTAAGCAACCGACTCGGCTCAGTGTTTGGTACAGAGGAAGGAACTGGCCCGCTGCCAGCACACAATACACACACACACGCACACACACACAGACGAGGCCTGTTTTTCCCCCAGTGGGGCCTGTTGATTGAGGATTACCACACTGAAATATTACGGGTATTGTGTAGGTGTAATGTTTACATTTACATTTTGGGTGAAACAGCTCACAATGAGGCGCAACAGTAGAATGAGACTTTCTATCAGCAGTATAACAATCAGCCAACAGGAGGAGGGTTATGGTCTCTGCACACACACACAATAAACAAGTAAATAAATACATTAAATAACAGGATGGAAATATAATTAAATCCCATCCGATTCGCAAACCACAAAGTAAGCAAGGAAGTCCACATAAATATAAATATATATATCCTGTTTAGAGCCAAGTTAGGTTCCAAACACAAAATAATATTGTAATGGTGTATTTCTACTCTAAATGCCTTCATAAATTATTAGTTACCAGAGAAAAAAATTAATTAGGATACGTAATTATGTTTTTTTCCCCCCATCCATTCCAATGGACTAAGATTCTTTAAGCAAAATAATAGGAAAATGACAATAAATAGTCTTCAGAGACCTTTTTTAAACCAAAAATTATACATTTATTTATTTTCTATGAATGAATAACTCATATCAATGAATTAAGTGCTGCTTTAAAACAAATGACGTACATATTTTGCATTGTGTTCGTCATCACGACTCAAAATATCCTTAATTTCTGAAGTATCTCCACCAAAACAATATGTTTACAACCTCCTGAGATGAATATTGTGTGTTCATAATCATAATAAAATGAATTATAAGCTGATTGTATCAGAAAATCAAATCAGAACAGTATGCCACTATTTCCCTTGTTCACTTAATGTTGATGTTCACATCCACTGTCTCTTCTAATGGACATATATGTTTGGAAAACTCCAGAGTAAAAGCTATAAATATTTTACGTTATTTTTTGACATTTAAAAGTAATATAACGCCCTGTATTTAGTTATTATGTGCTTTAATAATACCAATATGACCTTAGTTTATGTTTTCAGTGCGGAAACAGTTTAAGTAATCTTTTCTTTTTTCTTTTTTTTTGGATGTATGTTTTTTTGATGTTGTCATAGTTATTGTAATTGTAATGATATTTATGGTTATTAATTTTTCATTTTAGTTAAGGGATTTTTTTTGTGGAGGCATGCTACTTTCAAAATGGCTTCTCATTATAATCCATTGCTGTCACCCACCTGTGCTCACTCATTAATAAAGATGCCCCCTACCAAGCTTATAAAATGTTTGTTTGACTCCTGCCCATCCTTTTGCACCCTGACAAAGACCTTAGGGTTGAAACTTGTCTGTGTTTTAATGTAAGCAGCCATGTTTTGAAATATAGGCTTTTTAATTTAATTCAAATGCGTCTGTTCCTGCGCCACGCAGGAGTGCCTGAAGTTCATTTTTTCTTCCCATGTGCTGACTACTTATAGACTGAAATGTGCCTTGCGCTTGTTAAAAAAGGGGGGTGTGGCTCTGCTGCAATCTATTGTGGCTGAAAACACACAGGTGTGCCACCCCTAGCACACACTGGACGTGTTGCGCTACTATATACACTACTTGAACTGAATGATTTGTACTTCCTCCTTAGCTAAAAATCATGCGTGGACAGACTTTTATTAAACTTAATTTCTCACCAGAACTGCCAGTCTCCGTAGCGATAACTCGCCAGGCAATATCTTTTTGGCTATTGTCTTTATAAATTCAGGATTGTGGGTTGTTTTGCTGTGATTTTGGGATATTTGTCAACTTCAACAACGAGTTTCTCCTTATTTATTCTTTTATTTGTTACACAGACACAGACACAAAGCTCTCTTCATGCATTCATGGTGAGGAGAGGAGTCGAGCTGCCATGGGAGCAGAGAAACGGAGCTGCTGCTGGAGTAGGTATGTACAAGCAGGGAGTGATTGGGCAGTGGCATGAAGTGTTGTGCGCCATGCTCTTGCCGATGTGGGGTTGTACATGGAAAATAATAGGTGCATATTTTTAAATGCGGGGCAGTCACTGCTGGCGTGTTTTGGCCTTGAAGATGATGTACAACACTATGATTGTGGTTAGTCAGAAGACAGTCATAGATCTAGACACCCTAGAAAAGTTACGTCTATTGAAATGGAGGAGGGATCTGAACTATCTGAAGTATCGTGATACAACATTATCACGATACGCAAGTCATGATACACTATCATTGCTATTTAAATGTTTTGTGATAAGCTGAGTATCTCAATAACATATAATTACTTTTTATTATTATTGCTAATTACTTACTATTTACTGCAAATTATGTCCCCAAAGGAAAACTTTGTTTTTATTTACTCATATAAAGTTTTTAGGCTATTTATCTGACTTCAGTTATTATTATTTCAGTTCGATATATGTAATGGGCAGAATGAAGCAATTGATTTTATTTTCATTTTTTATTTTATTTTTTATTCCAGTATGTTAACAAATGTTACATTTTTACTTGCAATATTATAAATCATGTAATATAAAAATTAGTAGTTTGATACCATGTGTTGATACAATATTGCCACCCATAACTTTGGGATACTACGTTGTATCCACTTTTCCCCCAGCCCTAATATATATGTATGTAAATATAAATGTATAACTAAAAGAATGAGTATATAATTGAATATAAAATCTAGAAATGGTTGTACATAATGGAGCATCATTAAAAATAATAAATCAGTAAGTAGGTAAATAAATATGCAGGCAACTGAATAAGTAAGTAATTAAATAGTCAAATGAATAATGAATCAAAATGAATTAAATCCCCAAAAATGGTTATGTGTGAGACAGTCTAATAAATTAATAATGTCATAAATAAGTTAGAAGGTAAATATAAAATAAATTAAATAAAAAAATTGAATTTAAAAATTGAAGCTGAAGGTAGATAATTATCATAGCAGGTTTAAAACATAAAAAAAAACATTACAAAAATCATATATGAAATCATATATTATTGGAAATTAAAAGCAGATTTGGTGAAGCATTTATGTTCTGCAGTTCTAATGCTGGATGCACTTTACTGTGTCAGTGGGTTTTAAATTGTGGTTGGAACAATGCTCTTCCTTAACCCTGTCAATCAAAAAGCAGGTTTAAAATCCAGCGATGTGACAGTATGGATGTTTAAGTCAGGGTGAGATTAGATGATGAGTTTACAAGTGAACCAATAGACATGGAGCAGCAGTTGATAGATTGTTATTTGGAGCTGCCAACACGCAGAAAGTGCAGCTTTCGCTCCGGCTGTAACCCCACAAAAGCCTGAACTCTGGAGCTCCAAAAGCCAAAGCGTTTCGCCGCCTGTCTGTCTGTACTTCCAGATAAGAATCACATTCAGGGTTTTTTGCCTTGCAGACGATGCCAAGAGTCTAAAAGTATGTTGGAAAATGCATGTGATGTGCAGTTTACTAACATAAATGCTGCTTTGTCTGTGGGTTTTCAAAGTACAAACAGTTTTCAAACTCTCGCTGCCAAAGTGTGCAAAAGTTTCCGCAATAACGCTGGTGATAGCCAGTGAGGGGCCAGCGGGGCCACCTGCACAGAAGGTAAATGCAACATGGCGGGATTGTGAACCTCCCTGGGGATGCTGGGATAGCCACATGGCCCGCCAGATCTGCCAGGGTGGCCCCGGCGACACCCGGCTGGGTGCCGTGCTGGGCGACACGCAGCTAAGCCCGGGGATTAGCTCACGGTGCCACCTATCTGATGAAAGCAGAGCCAATGGGATTGTCTCCCCACTCTGCGTTTATGGCCACCCCCCCCCTCCTGCCTTTCTCTGTCTCTACTATCTCGTTTGCTACTCTCTTTGTTTCTGGCAGCAGTGGAAAGCACATACATGCTACCATGCTGCTCGTAAAATGTATTGTTGGCTCTGAGCTGGTATTATCTTGGATTGAGGAGTGAGAGGCTGTCCAAGGAAGAGGACATTACCTCACTGCTCCATCTGAAGAGTTGACTTCCCTCATGTGATCAGACACCTCCTCTTACAACATGATTGAGGGGCTGCATTTAAAACAGATTATGCTACATTTGAAGGGACAGTCAGTCCATTAAATCCTTCACTGACGACATGATTGAGAGTTTTAAACTGCATCCTCCATATTCAGATATGAAATGACACTTCAGTACATCAGGTTGAGTTCTTTTTAATGCTCAGAGCGACAGTTTCTCTCGCCAAAGAAGCAGTGTCACGCAGAAATACCCTGCCTGCCATCATCTCATGATGTTTGCTAAAACTAAAGGTTTACATGACGTTTTAGTTCCATAAAGAGTCCTTGTAAACATAGTACACTGTATGTGCTGCTTTTAGCTACGAGTCATCAGCAGTGATGATTCTGCTTAAAGGGGCAATCTGCCAATTTTACACATGAAGGTCAAGTCACTGAGAGAATCACTGTGGCTTTGTCTGGAAGTCTGAGACCATGACCCTGATGATGTCAACAGGGTTATCTCTTTAACCTAAAGCCTGTAACAATCTTGGGTTGTGGGATTTGAAAGAGAAAGTTGTTACGGGGGGATTTGATGAAAAGACGCCGTTGGTTGCATTGTGGGCAATGTAGGAACTGGTGTTTTTGGAGTTTGACTCGTACAGGGGACAAAGGCTTTGTTCAGACTACCAGCCCAGGTTTGTTTTTTTTGGGCATTTTGACAGCAAAAAAAAAACATATGAAATGTGAATGTTGCAAATCAGATCCAAACCACATTCAGAGGTGGTTTGAAATGTAAAACCAATCAGATTTCTTGGAATTGGCAGCCCATTCTTATTCTGAAGTTGTCAGATACCACCGCTTGGCCACACCTGACGCCAAAAGCCACCTTTCATGGTGGTGTGATATGCTGCTAGTTGGCTGGATGGTATTTGTCGTGGCAGTATCAGTTGTGGACAGGCAGCATCAGTTCATAACACGGCCTTGTGGCACCTGTCGCTGTCAGGTTTAAACACTGCTGGTAATGATGTACTATAGGGCGCTGGAAAGTCTCGTTGGGTGGGTGGGAAGGATGGTGGATAGGTCCAACACACACCCAACTTTCACCCAGGAGCGCGGTGTTCGCTGGTCGTATGAATGTCAAGCCAAAACCTAACCACATTCTTTGGTTGCCTCAACCTAACCATGTACTTTTGTGTTCAGGTGTTGGTTATGACTTCCCAGAATGTCAACAACAGGATACGTAGCATGTAATATGTAGATGTGAAAGGCCACTGGCAAGCAGCGATATGTGAGGACTTGGGATGAGAACGTGTTGGACTGAATCTCAGTTTGAACGCTCTGGCTGCTCTGATCAGATTTCAAAGTGTCTTTGAACACAACACACAAAGACAGGCGTCACATTCGAGGTGATGAAAGTGCTGTGTAGAATCCATGCAGCGAGTAGAGCGCTATGCAGGACAACATGGAGAACAACAGTCCATGGACAGATGCCAATAAAATTAGAAATACAGCACCGCAACTTGACAATCCGATTGTTTGGAGGGTGAAATGATGGCCCTCCATTTGTAATGCTTTGCAATTGAGAGCAGCTTCTTCAGCAATGCTATGTAGCCACCGGTGCCTACGTTGTTACCGCAGCATCCCATGCAGATACGCTGATGATATCTGGACACAAATCTGATCTGATCACTTGTTAATAACAGTGCAGAAAGTCTGTCTTCAAGATCTGATTTGAGAGACACATCCGGTTTGTCTTCAGTTTGAATGTAACCCAATAGTCCAAATATTTCACAAAGACCTCATGCAAGTTGTGGCTGTTGTCTCTCAGAAGCAAAGGTGGAGCAATTTGATATTTTCAGAGAGCCACTGTTTGTATACTGCCTGTGATCTATGTCTGTAATCTTTCTCTAACCTTAACCAAGTAGTTTTAGTTGTCTTAACTTGACCAAACATCGACCATAGAGCTGGTGGATCAGACAACACTCACAGGAGTGCTTTTTAATTTAAACGCTCCTCTTGTCATACTTTAAAGTGACTGACAATCATGGTCTTTTCTTTAGACATATGATTCTGGTTTAAAACATGTCTTGTACTTTTACTTTAATTTAATAAAGGCCATGCCTTACATATGTA
>JAPZEB010000017.1:2850587-2866252 GCA_029783705.1 Chaetodon striatus
AGGGACAGGGCTGCCAAGCACAGCACATGGCTCTGGGTCTGGGGACAACAGAAGTCGAGGTCCCTGCAGGGCCCTTCAGCTTTTACAAGGCTGTACCCCCCACACACACACCCACCCCCCCTACTCGACACACACCTCAGGCGGATGGGGAAAGCACACAGTCGTCCCTCCGGGAGAAGTGAGGCGACAGGGACTGCGATTCCTCAGAGCTACACTCCCCTTTCCTCTCTGTTCTCCACCTCTTCTCCGTCTCCTCTCTCCTGCAGGCTACGTCCTGCACATGTGATACGACAGACAGTCTCATGCTGCATTACACATACACCTCTCTGTCCCTGTCTGCGTGGCTTACAGCCATGTTCCCTGATGTAGCATCAAAACTGGGACACGAACATGACACTCGTCGACACAGGAAAGGATGGAGGTGGTATGAAACGGTGCAAAACATGCTTAATATAGAGCACCATCAGGTTGATCGTGACATGTGCTTCTCTTTTCTTAAAGTCACATCAATATGTCTGACAGATAACTTGATTAAATATTGGATGCCATCCAAAAGTGTAAACAATTAGGGTTAAATCAGTGGGGGGAGGAAGGCAGTTTGATTGGATCACAGGGACACAGAGGGAGGAATGGTTCACTGCATGCTGATCCCACATACTGTAGTCACACCAGAATACTGCAGGCTCCACTTGAACACAACATTTTTGGTAATATGGTGGCTAAATGGTGTTGATGCTGGTCATTTGCAGAAGTGTGTCTATAGTCTTTGAGAGCGTGGCCCCACACAGTTGACGGGAATCAGAGGAAAGTTTTGCACATTTTTGGGCCTTTGCCGTTGTTTATTGTGTATTTTCTTTAGGAAAGTCTTCTGTATTGTTTTCTTTCTAATCCAGTGTAATATCAAAGCCAGTCTATGTAACTTGTAATGTAATTACAACTAGACAGGTCATTCTTATTCACCTTAAATAATTGGATGATTTCTAAAGGCAGTTTATTATGTTCAGCTTCAGGTTCGTACTTTATTTTGGGTTTTTACTAGAACATGTTTTTTTCCATAGTGTTTGTGCTGGAACAACTGTACTCACCCTCTGTATGTAACACTTGGTTTGAGCGCCTGTCTCTTTAAGTCCCCCTCCTGAAAAAGCCCACTCTGCTCTGATTGGTGTTTCTGGGACCTCATATCTCTGTGTCTTTGCACCGGCATTGCAGCCAGGAAATGACTGCTGCCGAAACGATGCAAATTTGCCCACTGTATTGGGATTAATAAAGAGGTATTTTATCATATCGTATAGTATTGTATTGTATCATATTGTACTGTACTATACCATTCTGTAGTGTATCATATCGCATTATATCATATCGCGACGCATCCCGTCATATAATTTTATATCATATGATATTGCATCATATAATTTTGTATCAAATCATATCGCATCATATAATTTTGTATCGAATCGTATCGCATCATATCATTTTGTATCATATGGTATTGCATCATATAATTTTCTCTTATATCTTATAGCATCGTATCATATCAATTTGTATTGTATCATATTGTATCACATTATAGTGTTTTGCAATCTGTCATACCGTATCCCATCATATCATTTTGTGTCATATTGCATTGTATTGCACCATATAATTTTTTATCGTATCATATCGTACCATGTCATATCATTTTGTATCGTATCATATTGGAAAATAGGGGCCATTCGTACTGTGAAAAGTAACCAGTAGAAACATCTGAATACAACTGCACATGTTCCAGCAGGATCGTGATCCGAAATCAGGAAGAAAATAACAACATAAGCACCAAGGTTAGCATGTAGCTACATGTAGCAGTGTACTTGCACCTGGGGAATGACTGATTATAGCAGTACATTACCATTAAAATTCTCCACTAATAGCTTCCTCACACAACTGGGCATGTTCCAGCAGGAATCTGAAATGTGGAAGAAATTAACAACATCAGAAACAAAGATTACAGGCTTTCCTAATGTTAGCATGTAGCTACGTGTTGCAGTGTATTGGCACCTGGAGAGCGACTGTACAAGCAACTGCACATTTTCAAGCAGGAATCTGATCTGAAAATAGGAGAAAATTCACAACATTGGAAACAAAATTTTTCACGTTTACATGTAGCTTCATGCAGCAGTTTGATCCTTCAAGATCTGACATCAAAATAAAGAAAACGCTTATAAACAGAGTTGTCAGAATGGAACAAAGGCTGAGGTTTTTGCTCGCATGTTTTACTTTTTTTATGTATTTACCTGATTATTTGAAACTTTGGCCATATTTAATTTGAACAGTTGACATTGTGACTTTTTTTTATACATGACAGAAAATTTTAAAAAGCATAATAGGTCCTTTAAGATAAAAATGTCAGTGAAGCACTAAATGCTTATGAGGATGTTCTTTAGATATATTAAATAATACATTTTCTCCAGGAGTGTAAAGAACTGACTAAATCATTTTTACCTGCATGTGGAGTGTTTTTATCCTTCCAGTGTTCATAATTAGATATACGTCTTCGTATAATGGAGATGAAAGCGGAGGTAAACTCATTGTTATTAATTCCTGCGTCTTTTCAAGTATTTCTGACGGTGGCTTTAAAGAGTCTTTAAACAGTCTCGCTCACGTCCCCAGGGAACTTTAAAGTCACATCAACCGCTCCTTTTATGAGCCCTTCTCAGAGCAAAACGGATGACATTGAGCGCACTAAGATCCAATATTCTCGGAGCTGAGTGTACATAAAGACCAATGATCATCTGCGCCTGCTTATTTGCTCTTACAAGTATTAGTTTTTGTATTAGATTCACTGTTCAATATGGGCTCGTTTTGAAGTTAAAGTCTCCACTTTTGGAGGAACAAAAGCCAGAAAAGTTGTAACAAAAGCGGAGGGGTGATGTTTCTCTTCAGATCCACAGAGTTCATTAGCTCTCTCATAATCTGCCGATGTGGCGATAAAAAGTGTGCAGCAACAAAAAGCGCCAAGCCTTTCCTGACACGCCATTAAACTGTGATGCATGACTGTTGCTGGGAGTACTCCGTCTAAGTATTTGCAGTTGAAAGGTCAACGGGGAGACATGACAGCATTACGGAATGGTGCGCTGTACATTTTCTTATTCCCCTTGTAGTTAATATCTGTCAATTCGAGCAAGGTGTAGAGATTTGGGGCTTGATATGGCAGAGAGCATCCGGCCCTGATGCATGAAGGAGGCACAAACAACTCTCATCCCTCCACGGTGGCGGGGTTATAGAGCAGTGCTGTGCAGCCATTTTAATTGACATAACCTGTTTATCTGTAATAGTCCTTGAGCTCCTGTAACCTCACCATAAAACACCCCGCTCATTTTTCTGCTCTTTTATCTGCAAAACCAAGTTGTTATCGCAACATGAAGCGTCGGCCAGTATCTTCCATCACGACTACTTCTAATGGCTTTTAAAGTAGTTACCTGCGAAGTCCTGACATTTATTACGATCATTTTCGAGGACCGACGCGGCGCAAAGGTCTGCTGCTATCAGGAGGCGACATCATTATGAATTATTGTTTGCGGCCAAGGTAGAAAATTGTACTTTGTGGCTCCGTTTCCCCCGTGATAAATCAACCAGTCACTTTTCACATCTCGGACTCTCAAAGCTGCTGAGCGTAGGACTTTTCGCCCCCCCCCTACACACTGTTTACCCATTTCCTTCTCCCTCTCTGGCGTTGTGAAAAAGCTTCCTGCAGGTTGTTTGCTGCAACAGCCAGTTTCTACCATTTCTCAACCACAGATCTTTGCTCAGTCCTGATTATTAGCGCCGGCCTCAGCTGCTACTTTTCAAATATTTATCCTAACGGCACATTTCCGCTTCCCAGGAAGGAAAAAAACACAAGTGACAGGGAAATAACTAGACAAAAGGGGGGTTGTATTTATCAGTTCCTATCAGATCGCTGTTAACATGGTTCCTGGACTGTCTGTTAGCTTTGGGAGAATGAGAGGTGAAGCAACACAACTTTATCCCCGACTACATCTCCTCTGGTAAAGTAATCCTCTGTGTGGCGGCGGCGAGATAAGGCCCGCACACTCGCTCACGGCCCAGACGAGGCAGAGTCGGGGAAGAAGTTGGCCGTCACCGCGGCGACGCCGGAGTAAACAGAGGTGATCATTGCTCAGTGAGAGGAGCGAGAGTCTCGGAGTGGGACACTGATCTTCTGTCAGAGCCAGGGTCATGGAGCCGGGGAGAGATATGGACCAGAGAGAAGGAAAAGGAGGAGGAAGAGAGGAGGATGATGGGAGAGAGAAGATGGATGGTGCCAGAGGAAGAGACAGAAGGAATTGAGAAAGAGGGACGGGAAAGTAATGGAGACAAGACGGGAACAAGAAAGATGGCAAACTGGATGGAAGAAGAAAACAGATTAAAAGAGAAGAAGGAAAGAGAGGTGCAAAAATATGGAAAATTAGAATCACTGCCTGACAGTCGTACACCTCCACACGCCCGTCAAGCTGCACTGACAGTTTACTGGCAGCACAGAAGATCTATACAATCAGCACAGTTTTAACATCAGTGTCAACCATTTAGTATTTGAACAAGTGTCTCTCAAATGTCTCTCTTTCTCTCGTTTTTGCAGAACATTATGATGTCACAGTGACTTTGACCTTTGACCTTTTGGATAAAAAAATCAACATCACAGCCTGAGAAATTTGCGTGAAATTTTTAACATAATTAGCACAAACAGTTTTGAGTTATGGCCACAGTGACATTGACCTTTGACCATCCACCAAAACATTCTAATAAGTTCGTTCTTCAGTCCAAGTGAAGGTTTGTGCCAAATTTTAGAAAATGCCCTCTTGAGATATTGCAGTAACAAGAATGAGAATGATGAGGTCATTGTGACCTTGACCTTTAACCCATAACCACCAAAATCTCATCACTTTGCTGTCAAGTTCATGTGTACGTTTGTACCAAATTTGAAGTCATTAACATCAAGGCATGTCGCGTTCACGAGAATGAGACAACCCAAAAACATAACACCTCAGGCCACAGCCATGGTCGTCGCAGAGACATATGAATTAAAGCGAGGCAGAAAAGACTGACAGATAAAGAGATGGAAAAAAGACGAGTAAAAGGAAAAGAAACCAGAGAAGATACAACTAAGAGGAAGAGGGGACAAATCAGAGCAGAGAGGAGGAAAAAGTGGGCAAAAAGATGGATGGTGTGTGTTGTAAAGAAAAGAGGGCAGAGCGAGGTAGAGGAGAAAACTAATTGGAAGAAAAGTAGAGATGAAACCAGTGATGAGTTGTGAAAACTTTTTAGGGAGGAGAAAAATTCCATGATAAAAAAGGAGGAGGAGGAGAAGAAGTAGGAGGAGAGGGGGTAGAAAAGGACTGTGGAAATCTTATTGATATTGATAAAGAGACGGAAAGATAAAAGCTGGTGAAAAGAGAGGATCAGAACAAAAGGAGAGGAAGAAGGAGAACTAGGAAGCTAAAGAGTAAAGGAAGGAAGGAGGAGAGGAAAAGGAAGTCAAGCAGACGTGCAGGGAGAGAAAATGTGTCGGGAGGGGAGGCCTCTTCGTCTAGACTCACTACAAAGAGCGTAATTAACAATAACAAAAACCTGGCTTCCCTTCACCTACTTCAAATAGAGCGCCGCGGGTTACGGCGAAGCGTTACCTTGATGTACTACAGCGTGCTCGCCTGCCGAGTCGGCACTGGAATCGACCTTCTAGTGCATTCTGATCACTCTGCCGCTCTCCAGCCCGATTAGGACGATTAATATTAATGGCTTGGCAGTTTCTCTCTGCTGATCAGAGCTCTCGGCTGACTGGTTCCCAGCGTGGCGCCACACCTTGCTGTAGGTGACTGTCAGGTTTGATTATAGGCAGATTAAGGGCTCTCTTTCCCCGCCGCCGCTGTTCGACATACTCAGATAAGCTGCATAAGCGCCGGACGATTATTCACTGTCAGAGAGCGTCGAGAGGTGATGCTGTGAGGTTTGACAGCACGGGCGATTGCGCCCCGCCACACTGTAAAAAGTGTCTGTCTCAGTTGTGGGGTTTTTAATTACAACAAGGCGTCTGCAGGTGACAGGAAACCAGGTCTCTGAACACATCCCCACATCCTCAGACCTGTTCATGTCATTCTCCTCCTGTCCACCAGATGCCCTCTGACTTTTTCTCCTGTCCCAGTCACCTCACTCTCACATACAGCTCCTTTCCATTGGGCCTTTCCCAAACCGGACGCTCCCAATCTGTTTGTCGTCACCTTCACAGCGAAATCAGCACCCCTCATTAAGGTGTGGAGTATAGACCAAAGACGAGACAAAACGGTTTTAGAACGTTGCAGAGTAAAGTTGCAGCAGTGTGATCTGGCCGGTCTGTGCTCGACTCAAACCGGTGAATAGTGTCGACTGCAGCTCAGCTGGTCCAATTGCCAGTGGCTGGTTTTCGAATGTAAAGTGCGTCATCTGTTTGTACAGCCAGTCAGCTTGTAGGGAAGTCCACTGGTCAAATCAAAATGGCCACTGCTGCAGCAGGTGCTCTGACCCCGCTGAACCCTCTGTTTCTGTCCTCACGGTGTACCGGTGTCTGTATTTATTATGAATACAGTCCATCTGATGCTGGTGTTGTTTGTTTTTTGCCATTTCATCACGACTACAAAAACAGGTATAGCCAGTATCTCACTATCACTATCCTCACTCATATTTTAAGAAGATACAAATTATATTCAGCCACAAAATAAGCCTAAAAAATGGAAATTAGAACAGAAGTAGAGAGAGTTGTTGCATAGAGATGATACACCGTCTCATCTAGTTGCATAGTGTGAACTGGCAGGTTTTTAGAATGTTGTACAGTGCATTTCAATCTGTCATACTGTACTGTTTTGGTCAACATCGATGCAGGCTTCCTGTTGGAGTGTTTTAAAACCCACTGCACTTCCTAGTAATTCATTTGAGATTGCACTTAATGTGGCAAACTCTTAGAGTTCATGTAGAAACGAAGTGGAAGTGGATAGAGAGAGGAAGTAGGGGGTTGTTTTGAAAAAGTCTATCCAGTCCTAGTCACCTGCTCACCTGCTCAGCCATTTTCCACTCACTCTTTTATGACATGTTTTATTTTACTTTTGTAACTGATTGTGCCGCTGTCTTGACCAGGAGTTTCTGGACAAAGAGATCTTAAAGAGAAACTTCCTGGCTAAATTAAGGATAAAATAAAATAAAATAAAATGAAATTAAATCAATTGAAATAAATTAAAATAAACAAAAATATTAAATAAAATGAATTTAAATTAAATTAAATTAAATTAAATTAAAATAGTCAAAAATGCTATGTATGTCTTCTTTTGTCTGTTACCTGAAACCTGGAAGGCCTTGACAACCGTGAGCTGACCTATACCGTGTTTCCTGATTCTAGCAGACTTAACTATACTGAAAAGTTGTCTATTATTTGATTATTTTATTTATAGAAGATGCCTCAATTGAATTTCTGCAAAATCTTGTATAGCTATAAAACTACATTAGGCACATATTCCAATAATTATACTGTACATTTAAAGACAGCATGGAAATTAACCAGACATATCACAGTTGGGATTGGTTTCTCCTTGTCAGCATGGCGTCCGGAGGGTCTATCGTGTCATCTCTGCGGGTCTGTGTGGTTGTCCAGTGTGATGCAGAGCAGGAGCACAGAGCTTTATGGTAAACAGCATTCACAGGCTTTTCCACAGTGATGGATGAGGCAGCCAGGCTGATAGTGGCTGAAAGGTAAAAGTGTATCCAACACTGAGGGGTCGGTGAGGGGGAGGCGGAGTGAGTCCAGCAGCCGCCGTTCGAGTCATTTGTAACACATTTATTGCTGAATCAGCATTGCTCAGCCTCAGACGGGCCCTTTCTCCCTTTCACATGTTGCTGCTGGATCTGCTGTGATTTGTGGATCCTTCTTTCTGAAGGAAAATAAGGAACCTAAACTGGATGACAAGCCGGTCATCCATCCCATCATCAGGCTGTAAACGTGTAGTTACAAATGTATGGTTTTATTCTTAAAGGCAACAGAGCAAGTTGAGAAAAATTCTCAGCTAATTTTGTTTTGTCAGTATTTTATGTCCAGTTTTATTTCATTATTTTGGTGTACGCTGGGAGTTTATTTTGTTCAGGTCTGCATTTTTATGCCCTGCACTGTCGACAGCCATGTCCATTGTCCATTCCTCTGTCCGTCCCATTCTCATCAACTTGATATCTCAAGAACATCTTTTCAACTTTGGCACAAACATCACTTGGACCCAACAATGAAGCAATTCGAATTTTGTTGTCAAAGGTCACTGTGGCCTTACGTCCTTCTAATTCTCGTGACCATGATAGAGCAAGAACATCTCGAGGGAATTCCTTCTCCAAATTTGGCACCAACGTTCACTTTGACTCAATGGTGAAGGGATTAGAATTTGGTGGTTGAAGGTCAAAGGTCACTGAGATCTTGCATCTGTCTCATTCTCATGCATGCGATATATCAAGAGGATATTGAGGTCATTCCTTCAAATTTTGCACAAATGTTCACTTGAATGCTAATTAACTGATTAGATTTTAGTGGTCAAAGGTCACTGTGACCTTGCATCCATCTCATCCTTTTGAACATGATAGATCAAGGACACCTTGAGGGAATTCCTTCTCCAAATTTGGCAAAAACGTTCACTTTGACTTAGCGATAGAGTGATTAGAATTTCAGGGGTCGAAAGTTAAAGGTCACTGTGACCTTGTGTCCATCTCATTCCTGTGAACGAATTACCTCAGGAAGGTCTTGAGGAAATTTCATCAAATTTGGCCCAAACGTTGGACTATTAACTAACAACTATTAACTCCATAGATTTTGGTGGTCATTGATCTAAGGTCAAGGCCACTATGACCTTGTGTGCCTCATTTTCATGAATGCAATATCCTAAAAACACCTTGAGGGAATTCCTCAAATATGGCACAAACATCCTCTTGGACTCAGCAACTAGCATATTACATTTTGGTGGACATCGGTCAAGGTCACCCTGACCTTTTCTGTCTCATTCCTGTGAACATGATATCTTAAGAACTCCTGAAGTGAATTTCCTCAAATTTGGCACAAACATTCATTTGGATCCAACAATAAACTGATCAGATTTTGGAAATTGAAGGTCAAGGTTATTGTGACATCACAAAACATGTTTTTTTACCATAACTCAAGAATTAATACACCAATTTTGACAAAATTTCACACAAATGTCTCCTAGGATAAAAAAAATGAAGTTTTTTATCCAAAATGTCAAAGGTCAAATTCACTGTGACATCATATTTGTTCTGTTCTGTAAACTATAAGAGAAACTTGACTGGTTTGACTGGGACATTAATTCCAATAACGATTTGTACTTCTTTGGCAAAGTCCTCTTAGCTCTTCTTCTTCTTCTTCTTCTTCCATTTTTACTAAAACAGTCCAAAAACCTGAAACATATCACTTCCTGTATGTAATTAAATACCAATGGGAAAATGTTGCCATTAACTGGATACAGGTTGGATCACTCCTTCATTACAGCAATCTGTGTAACATACGAGCATAATATGTGAAGAGCATCCCAGATTATTGAGTTAATGCCCATTTCTGAGCGGAATTAGCTCAACCCCGCCTGAGCCGGACCAGTAATTACAGTCACGGTGTCGGGTTGGGTTGCGGTGTCCGACGTTAATCATGTGCTATCAAACCTGCGCTCCTCTGAGAGCCAATCAGGTATCAGATTGCTCTGGGAGTAAAGAAAACAAGTCTGAGCAAAAGAGGTGTACCCAACCTCATCTGTCTTCCTCTCGGCGGGGGGCTGCCTGACCCTTGACCCCTGCAGAGTGCCGCAGCATCCATCACGACATGTTAGGTAATGTGGTTAACTACCTACAGTACTTCCTCTGGCTGGAGCGGAGCTGCTGCGGGGGACTGCCGGGCGTGTTCTCCAGGTAGACGAGGATCCGATGGGAGGCGATCCTTCTTCCTGCCGGCTCTGACAAAGAGATCGGGTCATTATAAAGCGATCTGTAGTGGTCGCAGGTGAAAAATGAGCGTAGTCCATCAGCGGGTGCTTTGGCGTTTGAGATGTTTTCTCCTCCCTCTGAGTCTGTTGTGCTGCCGCTGTAGTCTGAGGTGTTAAATGGCCTGTCGAGTGTGGATGTGAGAGGGAAAGCACATACAGGATGAAGCACCTCTCTTGAAAAGTGGTCCGTGTCTTTCAGTCATTGCAGATTTATTTGCTTGTGGATGTGCTGTAATCATTTTCCATTTAGAAATTTATCAATTTATCTAAAATTGGGAGTCGTGGTCTTTAATAAATTGATATTAGAGCAATTTTTAGAAGCCAATCTACGAGAAAATAGTCATTTACCATAATAAGCTGAACTCAAAATCTCCTTACTTGCTTTTTCTGAAGCTTTTAACAACATTTTACAGCCTGCAAGTTCATCTGGGTGGCAGGAAGTTGACTCAATCATCATGATGTGATAACAGTTGGTCATATATGTGACAAAATGGTCACTGTTGTAACATGTGGATGTCCTCCATCTTTCTTTGTCCACTGCCTCCCAGCCAGTGCTGTGACTTTAGATAGAAATAAAAACAACATTCACAGTTGAGTCCCAGGCTGACGTCCAACTTCCTGTACAGTCAGGAAGTGAGCCGTGATATTTTCAGCGGATAAACTGGGCTGCAGTGTGATGCTACTGTATGCACAGAGGAGTTAATTGATTGTGTGCAGTTTCAGTGGCTTAGCATCTGGCGCTCGTGATAATCCCCCTTCTGTCCTGCATCAGTCGGATGTATTGATGAAGCACTCAGGGCTGTAGTGCTACATTTACTCGGCACATTAGCCCATTACAGTTATGGGCAGGCGAGTAAGTAGAGACTCTTTACCTGAAGAGGAATCGTTTGTGTGGAGAGAAGCAAAAGCAGGCTGCGTGTTACAGCTCGCCGCTGTCTGAAGATGTTGTATGTTTTTGTATTTTTGGTAGTAATCCACCTTTGAAAAATTACAGAAAGCTGTCCACTTTGACCCCTAAACATGTTTTAGTTTGCTCAGCAGCAGGTTGTGTGTGTTTGTGTGTGAAGTTTGCGAGCCGCCAATAAATACAGAGAAGAAGAACAACAACTGCAGCACACTGTCTGGAGGACAAACATGTCGCGGTGTGGACGTCTTTTGGAGTTTTTGAGGACGACAACAGGATTGTGGCGTGGGTCTGATCTCCGACAGCCTGACACTCTGCCTGCAGATGTTAAACAAGTGAGAAGCAGCGCTGAAGGACCGTCTCCAGAGTGTTAACACAAGCTAATTAGCAGCAGCGTCTTTTATCCAACACAGAGCTTGTAAAAGGCTCCACTCTGTTGGTAAACGTATTAATATCTCTATGCATCCCGATTACAAACTGTTGCCGACCGGTGCCTCTTTACGTCCGTCTCTGATGCCGACGTCGTCTGACAAAGTGGCGGTTTCTGACATGTTGGGTTGTTGTCCATGGCCGCTAAAACTGACTCGCCAAGTGTGTTTCATATCACTGTAAAAGGTGCCTCTGTGCGTTGGTCTCTGACGCCAAAATCACTGACAGTAGCAGTATTTCACAAGTTTGGGGTGAGAACATGCTGGAATTTGATCTCTCAACACCATCGTTAAATAGATTTTTCTAACTGCCCTTTAATTAAACAAAACAGGAAGCTTCCTACAGCGTACTGCTTCAAAATAAAAGTCTAAAATGAGAGGGAAATGCTGTTTTCACTGAGATATGCATAAACAGGGAGAATAGACTAGTATGACCTCTACATGACCTTAATATCAGCAACTTTAGACTGATAACAGGTCATTTTTAAATAGTTTAAAGATTATTGAATGATAGAATCTGAGTATTCCTCCTCCTACAAATGTATATTCACTGTTTTGACCTCTTCAAATATTTAAGACCATCATCTTTCTATAGATTCCTGTAAATTGCCAGTTTGATGTATGATTATGTGCACTCAGGGGCATCTTGTGTGGAAATGTTGTGGAAATACATTCAGTCAGGGGAGTCTTTTCTGTTTGTTGTGTCAATAAACAGCCACCTAAGGCCCTTCAGGAATCCGACAAACACCACTTGATCTGTGGTGCAAAGACCATTAGGGCCAGGTATATTGATGGTGCGGCGCCGCCGCAGCCCAGCTCTCCTAGCGTGAGGCAGCATCCATGCCGAGAGGACACTTGTTCACTGTGTGTTTCCAATCACACGCCGGCCGTGCCGAGATGCCTAATGGCCTCGCGCTCAGCCTGTCGCAGGCAAACGCCCGCCATACGGCGCATGCGCTCCCGACCAGCCTCCGTCCCATTGGGTGCAGTTCGGGGGCTCGGGCAGATGGGATACAGGCAGTCGGAACAGGGAAGAGGGGGAGGGTTTGAAGGGGAGAGTGAGGGCGAAGGGATGGCGTGGGTGTGTGTGTGTGTGTGTGCTGCCTCTGCCCATCCGTGCATTCAACATGCCATCCAGAGACCCCCTTTTGCGAACTGCCCACACTTCATTAGGATGCCAGGATAATGGCCAACAAGCAAGCGCCGTGACACCCCATTTCCTGTGCACTGAGCTCTCCAACCACGACAGATGTCGGCAGTGCCGCCGCCGCCACTACCAAGGGCCCCTCCACTTCCTGCCCGCTTGGCCGAGCCGCCGTCCCACCGCCAGGGAAGAAGGGGCAGCCGGGGCAGTCGTATACACCGAAAAGGGCACCGTTGCCAATCCGAGGCACTTATGACATGTTTTCTTTTTTGGTTTTGTTTTGTTTTTGCCAGATAGTTTTCAAATCTCCCTTTTGGAGTTAATAGCTGATTTACTACGGGCGCTTGGGATTACAACACAGCAAAGAATCATTATGTTTCGCTCCCTGCCTCACTGCCGCCGCCACCCCTCCAAAATCCAAATGATGTATCTGTAGACAAAACATAAACAGATGTTTCAGTGGCTGTTAGGTGTCCTCACCGGGGATGTGGATGAGGAGGGGGAGCGATCATGTGTGTTTGTGAGCATCAGGGACAATGTTGTTTTAAAAGGTGTTATTATGCTTTTGCGGCGGCGGCGGCGTGGGGTGTGCACCGGTAATAACGGCGGGGCCAGATTTAGAGTGCTGTCATGGACGCATCAGGAGAGGGAGCAGGGGCCGTGGACCGAGGCTAATGGAGGCAAAACAACCTCCAGCTCCTGCCCCTGCTGTCCAAAAATCAGCTTTTAGAGGGAAAACACAGGCCACCTCTCAGCGCTCACGCAACACGATACGTCAATATGAGAGGCAATTTAATCCCCTCATTTGAATATGCATTCTCGGAAAAAAAACCAACCCTCCCTCCCTCTCCTCCTCGGCGTTTTTGAACCCCGACCAGATTTCAGGACCGTGGGGGGAGGAAATTGTTGTACATTTCCTGACAAATTGAGTTAAACGGACATTAAGTAGGGCTTTAAGAAAACAAATGGTCGTCTTTATCACAGGTGGACACTGATGGCTTAATGGGGGCCTGCGAGCTGATCGTATCACCAGCTAATGGCTTGACAGGATGCATTAAGGTTTTTGTGTAAAGAACCGGCGAGCGGGGCCAGGCAGAATGGCGAAAAGCAGACCTGTCAAGTGCTGCGTGTCCCCTTTTTTTTTGTGTGGGGAAGCAGATGTTTGTGTATATACGGTGGACTGGCAGAGGGAGGCCGGCAGCAGATGCCTGTACCGGTGCCAAGGTTCAGAATTGTACAGACGGTACATGTTTAGGGAGAGAAAGCTGCCCTCCCTCTGCCATAGGTGGCTCCCCAGCTGAACGACCCCCCCCTCTGCCCCCTTCTGCTTAACCACCGCAGAGTCCGACCCCTTTTATTTATTCATCTATTTGTTGAATTATTTACTCATTCCATCGCTCGTTTGGCCGTTAAACGACCCGCCTGGAGGCACGGGAGAGATGGAGCGTTTACTTCAGGGACAGATGACCATTCACTTCATTTATTGGGAAAATAAAAGCAAATGCTAGAACACTATGGGTCTTTACAGTGTGTGCTAAAGGGCTGGAGAGTTTTGACACTGAATTAATGAAACCCTTCATATGACAAGCCGTCAATGCTGAGTTCAGTTCCAAGACTGAAGTCACCTCTCGCAACTACAGACACCAAATCACACTTTGACAGCCTCTCAGGAGGTGATAGATGCTCCTAAACTTTAAAAGGATGCCTATTTTGCCAACTAGTTGCTATAAACTCTCAGTTCAGTTTCAAAGTCTACCCCTTATGTCACTGTTATCCCATTTAAACCTAATAATTTCAAGTTTGGTTGCTTTAAAGTGTCAATTAATTACACCAATTCCCACCCAAATAGCAAAATTCTATTCATATGTAACTAACAACAACATGCAGACTGAATTACCTTTCTATTGACATCATCAGGACGTCTGCAATGACTTGAGACAAAACATGTTTATTAACACTTGAGGGAATTTGTTGCCTGAACTTAAATGTCCATTCACTCAAAATAAAATATTTCCTCTCAGCATAATACAGGTAGTGATTAGATCACAACAAATTTTTGCCTATTCTTATTGCCAAGGTGTCTAATATGGCAGCTTTAGCAGTGGCCTTCGGCGTCTGATTCTGACCATGGTTTGAGGCAGGGTCCTATTTATTCTGATAAAAGTTGCCCAGTGGCATAAGAAGCCAAAAACCCCTCAATAACTGCAATATAAAATTACCTGGACCCATAGAGTAAGTGCAATAGAGACTTAGCGGCAGCCGAGTAACGAGGGATAAAAATTTATTTAATCATGCATATTTTCTAGGCTCTAGAAATGTTACTGGATTGAACTGATCAAACCTGATATTAAACGAGTCATTCGGGTTGTGATGCTTAAAAAATGTTTCAGTTACAGACATGTCTTTTACAATGTTAGGCCCGATTCAGACCAAAGATTTGTGATGAGATGAGTTGAAACAGACAACTACTACGCAAATTTGACCAGCTGAGTGTCAGGTGGCGCCATCAGCCGGCTCGAGTTGAGGTCAGACGGCCAGTTCACACCGCTGCAGCTTTTCTTTGCAACATTCTACATCAAATTAAGTCAAGACAAAAAAAAAAATTCACACGAGACAAAACTGAGTCTATGTGAAAAGTCTTTTAGGCCCCCATGACATCATGTGACAGACCTAGAAGTTGATTTTGGCCCGTGCATTTTGAAATTGGTCAAAGGTCTTGATTCCGTCAAACATCTGCAGGGCTTGATTCTGACGCCCAAGGCACCCATTAGCATCTGTATGAGAAATACTGGGCATTTCCTTTTGACAAAGAGGTTTATTTTAAAAAGAAATTATGCATGGAACAACTGGAAATACACACACCATCCTTGAGCATCCAAAACTGACACTAAAGGGGTAGCTAGAGCATCATACATTAAAGTGCAGGGCCAATAAACAAGCTGCCATATTTGACAAGTTGGGAATTAGAATTTGTTGCATAATTGGGAAAACAGTATAGCACCATTTAAAATATAATTTTTAGGGGACAGGGTTGCAGAAAGGTGTGGTTTTACGCACTGAGATACTTCTACCATTGTCTCTGTTTAATGTAAGTTGACAATTTTAAA
Organism: Chaetodon striatus; assembly: GCA_029783705.1. Taxonomy (NCBI): domain Eukaryota; kingdom Metazoa; phylum Chordata; class Actinopteri; order Chaetodontiformes; family Chaetodontidae; genus Chaetodon; species Chaetodon striatus. Next base: position 2,866,187 of record JAPZEB010000017.1, read on the forward strand.
TGTATGTGTATAGACATTTTCCTTAGAAATAAAACTGATTAGAGTTAGAAGGGTTTGTAGGGAACA
>JAPZEB010000017.1:2898043-2913981 GCA_029783705.1 Chaetodon striatus
TCACAAATGCAGACTGGCAGGTACTAAACTGTAAAGGAGTGGAAGTCCTCTTTAAAATGCTAATGAGTGCCGTCTGAAATCTGTGTGTGTGTGTGTGTGTGTGAGTTAGTGAATGCACTTCACAGCCAGGCGACCACTGTATATGCATGAGCGCTTGTGTATGTATCTGCAGCCTCTAAATGAACTGCCAGCTTTCAATCCGATTACGCTATGTGACCTTTTAAAGGAACTGACATCATATACAGGATTGAGTTCATTATTGGGCAACTTTGAGCAACGCCGACGTTTATTTTGACACGTGAGATCATGTTTATTATTAAAAATCTGCTCTTTTTAGTGGATTTCAGGATGTTAGGATGATCTGTTTGTCAGTAAATCCTTTTGTTGTGCGCCAGTTTCTGAGTTTCCCGCCACCCGCCCACCCCTCGTGTTGGTTTTGTTTCCGCATATGGCCGGAGTGGCCGCCGCCCGCCGCCCGCCACCACCGCTGACAAGCCTCCCTGGCTTCCCAGAGAGCAGGCAAACATCTTGAGCGGGTACAAACGTGGACCGACCCTCCCTTTGGCTGACGTCCAAACTCCGTCTCGCGTCTTCTGGGAGAACAAGAGGAGAAATGGAACAACTGGTTTTAATGAAACAATTACAAGACACTAATTATTATGTTAATGTTTTGCTACTATCATCAGCCACCGCTAACAGCCTCCTGCACCTAGAGGTTCAGAGCCTGCCGCGTGTGTGTGTTCGTGTGTGTGCTTTCTTTTCAGCTAGGTGGGAAGATGGACGTTTTTCAATAGGCAGCCGTGTGTACGGCAGGAATGTGTTGAAATGTAAAAAGGGCCACAAAGCGCCGGCTGTTGTCATTGAATGTCAGGTACATTAATTCCCATAATGCTCAGCGCAAATAAATTAGCAGCAGGGTTGCCAGTGATTCAAAGCCATCAGTTTTAGGTGTGTGTGTGTGTGTGTGTGTGGGAGGTGGAGGTGGAGGAGGGGGGGCTCAGGAGACAGGCCTGCAGGCGAGAACACACACATGAAGCACAAAACACACACAAATAAACACATGCATCACACAGACGCATGAATACACACATGTAAACACATGCATCACAGGCCCGCTCTGCCTCCACACACACACACACACATGATAAGCAGCAGTGTACTGTGGAGGCCATTGTTAATGCAGCAGCAGTCGTACATGTGTTGTGCATTAAAGGATAATTCCACCTTCCTGCGGCTTGTGGAAGCACCAGGTACGACGGCGCTCTGTAAATACACACGATAACAGACGCTGTTAAATTACTGCAACTGCAGCGTGTTTTAAAACCGGCGCTGAAGGAACCTGACAAGTCGCATCTCTCCCCACAATACATGAGGCTTCTGGAGGTGGTGTAACCCAGACAAGGAGCTTTTCCTGCTTTGTGTAAGGATTGTTAACGGCCAGAGTCGTCAATGTTTTTCAGGCTAAAGACCCCTTTGCTTAAAGAGAGACCACACAGGGGCCCCCAACTATGACTATAGTATAAAACTGCATCGCATATTAATCAGAGTGGGTGGAGATTCTCAGGCAGAAGGCTACATCAGCATCAGGCTGCAGTGCTTTTCAGGTCTGTGAGAAAGAAAACCAACTTTCACAAAGATAAGTTTTTGCAAAAGGCAAAATATGTTGGGTTCATGTTTCAGACACAGTTTGATTTTTTTAAAGGAAAGTTAAACAATAATTTGGTGTATTTTCTCTGCTTTATTTCATTTTAAATGAAACATCGTTGGTTATTTGGTCAGAAAAAACACACAATAAGAAGATGTCACTTTGCTGGGAACTTGTGATTGATATTTGTATGCTGTTTTCTCTCATTTCTAACACGTCATCAGATAATAAAATAATTGTTATTTACTTCTTAGAACAAGTAGATTTGCAGAAAAAAACTGTTTTTAACTGTAATTTTTAAATGTATTTGAATTTAAACTTTATTTAAACAGGTACTTTCATTGAAACATGGGTGTCGTTCTCAAGACAGACCTGTTTTTAAGAAAACATGACTTTGAGGACTTGAGTATTGATCATATTGCATTGATAAAGCCAGCGAGCTCAACAGGAGCAGGGCTTATTTCTAAAACCAGTGCCGGACCTAGCACATTCCTCGCCCTGGGCAAGCCTCCACTAAACCCCCAAAAAATTATTAGCAATTTATATTTGTTATTATATTTATAAAAAGAACAAGAGCTAATGAGAAATTAACACAGATAAACAAATTGGCTAACAGTTAATTATAATAAATAGCAAACAAGAGGAAGTGACATAAATTATGCAAGTTAGTGCTCACTGGTTTCTGGAGTTCACCAGTGTTTTCTTATTTTTACTTTTTTCTTAGTTAAGAGCAAATTTTACGGGTGGTCGAGAGCACTCGAATGTTTTAGAGCAGTGGTTTCTAACTGGTGCAGCCACAGCGTCCACGATTAGTCAGTGGATCAGAAAATTAATTGGCAACTCTTTGGAAAAACTGTAAGTTTTACTTTTAATACTCAAATACATTTTCCTGACTGTACTTAGATATTTTTACCTAAGTAACAGTATTTTGTAACATACAAATTACGCAACAATAATCAGTGCATATCTGACAAATATCAAGGAGACGAGGAAATAAATAATTGAACTGAATATTTTTATAGTATATTTATAGATTTTATAGCTTACGTAGAATAATGATATAATTTTGTTTTAGCTGGTGACCGGCTATTTAAAAACTAAGAAGAAAAAAGATAGGATTGCCTTTTTAAGTGCATATATAGGAAATTAAAAAAAAAAATCACATTTACGTTGTTTGAGTTTATCTAACAGTACGTCGAATCACTACTGCAGAACGTCACCTCATGGCCTTTTTTTGGTGGCACCTCTTCTTGAGCATGTGCTTGAGTCTTTGCACAACATACCTGCCTTTATACAAAACAAAAGTCTTTGGGGTGAGATGATTTCAGTGTGGGTTGTCCCCCTGATCTTGTTCATATTTTGTAAGGCTGAATCTGAGTCTTAAAGGTTAATGTTAGCGGACATAAATCGTGAAGAAAATATGCCATATTTTCTGTATTTAGGGAGGAAGCAGCACAGCTAAAAACTGATCACAGCCAGCGAACAAGGGCTCAGTGTTGTAGAATAAATAAACCTCTGTCATATGCTGGTGGTGACAAACTTCAGCAGATTAAACCCAAAATATCCACAAGAGCAAGTATAAGAATGCTTTTTTTGTAATTTGTGTGAATTGACCCTTTAATTACCTCCTTCGATAAGGCCTACTTTTATCGCAGGCTGTTTGTTGTTGACACTGCTCTCTCTCGGCCAGGTCTCTTTGGAAAAGCTGTGTTTTTTATTCTCAGTGGGACTACCTGGCTGAATGATGGGTCAATGAAAGGAGTAACAATGTCCCAGACTGTCTGCCATAAGTCAGTGAAAGAGGTGATTCATGAACAGTGGGCACTAGGTCTTGGCTCGGACTCTTTGATTGAAACCTGTTTAGCAACAACTGCTAATTTCATTACATGGTGTCAGCGCACACTGAGCGGCTCCTGAAGGGCCCGCTTTGAACTCTCAGGGCCCAAACAATGACACGGGCCAGTCAGGGGGCCTGATGGGAGTGTGACGGGTCGGCGGTGGGAGGAAAAACAAAACCTCTCCCCCCCAAAAAAAGGACGGAGGTTTTTCATAATGCTGAAGTCTGTCAAATATTTTGATATGTCCCACACACCATGGTGCAGCTCCTCCTGGGCTTTTTGCCTTTCAGCGGGGAAACAATTGACTTTCTTCACGATCAAGTCGTTCGCCTCCCCGCCTCCAGGCAAAACCTTTCATGAGGAGCCATGGCTTGCCGTTGCAGCTGTTCCGCTGGGGTTCTTCCCATGGACACCGGGGATAAAAACTCTTTGAGGAAGCCACTTCAGTTGTGTGGCCTTGCAGGTTTCTCTTTTTTTCCCCCCGCTCATCCGAAACTTGGCTCACAAGAAACTTTTTGGTCGTTTTTTTCTTTGTTGGAGTGGGTTTGATCTTTTTTTCTTTCTTTTCTTTTTGTCTTTGTCAGTGATGATGATTAACCGGCGCGATGATTAGTTCAGTCAGCTCGTCATCTTGATGTGCTCGAAATCTCCACGCACTGACTTTCTAAAGCTGCTGCACTGCAAAAATGAGGCACGTCAGTCACTTATTCACCCCTTAAACCTGATATTTCTTCAGTTAGGATTGAAATCTACCAGTGTGGTGAGATAGTTTCACTTCTTTGCTGTGCCACAGGCATCTTCTAGAAATATAGGGTGGAAATCTAAACCATATATTTAATACACGAGTTCAGGAATCCTTTACAACATCACCAAGACCAATAGTACCTGAGACACCCGCTGTATCCACTCTGGCACATACTAACTGCCCTATAGTGGGTCTGCTTTGCAATGCAGGAAGTAAAGGTCTCTATTTACCAAATTCAAGATGGCTGCCTTCATGTTACGACTCACAACATACCAAGAATTTTGCTAATTTTGATGACGTTATGATAAAATAAAAATGCTTATACGTATTAATATTTTAAAATGAATATTTTCTGGATTAAATCAGCATATAAATACTTAATCAAATACACTGGGTAGCATTGGCGCCGAAAAGTGGGTGCTGAGGGTGCTGCAGCACCCCCTATTGACAAGGGGTGGAAACACTGTAAAAAGTTGGCTATTTTACCATTACTAATGTGCTATATGAACCTTGATTTAAATTTTGAACAGTATATGATAAGGCATCTGTCGGGAAATAAATGACAAATATATATAAATCTAAAATCTGAAAATATGATTAATTCCTGTGATTTTACTTTCGGTCAAAGTGAAAGGGTTGGGTCAAGCGATTTTGGCAAGGGGCAATTTCCGAAGCTAAAAGTAAAGCCATTGCAAAAGGACAAAAAACTGCAGTTCCTCCAATGGCCACTTGGCTCTAAAATAGAGTCAATCCTTATAAATTCGTGTGTTAAAATTTCCCAACTTTACAGCAGAAATGAACATGTTTACAGTCTGGTATACAAGACGTTTTTTTGCCACTCTAACTAATTTTAAACTTTCATGGCAACTGTATGGGGCACAGATTTATTGAAAACCTACCCATTTACATTTTATCAAGGCCAAAAGTCCAGTATATTTAAGGGCGTGGTGGTCTGTGAGGTGACGCTACAGTCTATGAGTTAGATCCACCCCTCACTCCTCCACAGCTCCACCCTCTTGTCCAAATATGATAACTTCTGACTCCAAAAACCAAGATGGCGACGGCCAAAACGCAGAACTCAAGGCTTTAAAATGGTAGTCCACAAGCCAATCGGTGATCTCAAGGAAGCTACATCCATTTCTTATTTAGTTTATGGATTACTGTTGCATCTGCTAATTATTAAAGTGGTCAGACTGAAAAAGACCAGAAAATAGCCTGAAGAGTTGTTTTGCAGCTTTTTTTTAGATCCGTAAAATATCTCCGACACGAGGCACTTCCAGCTGATGACGGAGCAGATGTAATGTTCTGATTTGCTCAGGTTATGTGAGTGACTGAAGCTAAGACACAATTAGATTCCTGATATCATTCAAAAGAAAATAGAAAATAGAAATTTTGGCACACAGAGTCCAGAAGAAATTGTGTATGAGGTGAAGGGGCGCACAGTCTTTGGACTAACGGCTGATGGAACAACCAATTTAAGTATATCGGAGCAGTTTTTCATGTAGCACGTGCACATGCGTAGTCATGTGCACACATCTATACTGTGCTGCACCCCTCAACGACAATATGTTCCAGCACCCATGATAGGTTGTTACGTTGAACAGTTTCTTAATCATTATTGTTTGACATTTGGTGATGTTTTTATTGTTTTTAATTTCATGCCGTCTATTGACAATTGAATTAAACAAATTAAATATTAAACAGTATATTCATGTAAGAGATTTAGAGTAGAAATTGGCAAAAAGTAAAGATGGCAAAAAGTGGAATTATACAATTTTGATAAGAGCATAAACATAGGCACAACGAATACAGACATATACTGTAGATTTATATTTAATAATATCTCTGTCTGTATTGTTGTATTTATGATGATGATATGAAGGGAATATAATAATACAGTATATACATAAATATTTGAAATAGAATTGTAAGAATATAAATAAATCAAATTTAAAATTCACGTTTTTGCTTCCAAAAAAATCCCAGTTGCAATAAATACATTTCCATGAAACCTGAATGAATCATATGTGATCCAATCACAAAATCATGCAAATAAAAATTTATTTATTTATTAATAATTGTTTCATGAGGAAGGTTAAGAGACGATTGCTGCTTCAGTTTCCAGAAACGCGCTCAGAAAGTTTCAGAAATAAAAACTGGACTTAAAGACTTGGTAAGATGGTCATTTTTTGCAGTGTGTACAACTTTTTACAGTGAGTGAACATCCTCTGTAGCAGAGAAAGAACAGCAGACTTCCAGAACATGCACCATGAAGGTAACTTTGTAAAGTTCACTGCGGATAGAGGAGGCATATGAATATTCATGAAAAATTACCCCGAGCTCGCTGTGCCTGATAGCGGGCCCTTTTCTGCTGCGGTATTAGGCCTGTAAAAGAGATGAAAGGCTTGTGAACCATCCCCACTTCCTTGGCCTTATACTGGGACACAATGGCCAACCAGCCGCTCAATTAGTCTGCCATCTTAGACTGACTGTTTGACAGGTCTAGCTAATTGTTAATCCCGCCATAACTGTTGCTCAGAGTAATTAATCATGTAACAAAAGGGCTCTCAGTGAGGCAACCCCACCAGTGCCGATGTGTGTCAAACCAGGAAGCGGGGAGCCGAGAGGGAGAACGCAGCACTAAAGGTTGTCCAATTTACAGCTGAGGTTGATCAACAAATATTTAATCTTCATTTGCAGCACCTTTGCGGTGGCGAGCGTGGGTTGTTTTCCCGGATGTAAACAAGTCCATGCGTGAGATCTCCTGGCTTATGTAAATGCGCCCGCCGTGTGAGTCCCACAGGAGCGGGTTCCAGGGGTCAAGGACCATTCATCATGAGATGGAGTGTCATTTTCTCCACTTCATACGCAGGCAGCTGCTTAAGAGGAGGAAGAGAAAAGGAGGTATTCTTTGAGGGGGAAAGAAAAGGCAGAGCCAAGCACAATCCAGGCTTCAGAAGAGGAGATGGCGGGGAGGTGGAGGGTGAATAGGAACACAAGGTGCCACTGTGTCAGAATTCAAATGTGAGCACAACCGGTGATGTCATTCACCTCCCCAACCCCACCTCGAGTCATAAGACGAACCGCATTCCTGGGAACGGGAAACGGACACAAAGAGCCACCGTGTTTTGCAGCTTTGCAATACTGACTCATTTCGTTGTGACCCATAAGTGATTTTTTTTTTCCCCTCGGTGTGTCCAAATGATGATTAATATCTGTTTTCTATCTCCATGCCGAATGGTCGCAGTGGCAAACAAGAGCACCTCTTGTTCGGATGAAAAAGGAATTCAAGGCTCCCAGGCTATGGGATCTCATAAAGGCTAAATTGGATAATTTGAGGGAAAATAGACAGAGGTCATATCTCATCTCCATCTTTTTTTTTCCTTTTGAAATATAAAGATAGTCACGCAAGGCAGTTGGTGTGAAAAGAAGGCTCCTAGACCTTTTTGGGCAGCCAAGAATTGGCAAGGTGCTGTTTCTGCTTACTCCACAATCAAAGAAGAATAATTAGAAGTCAGGGCTGACAGCACACCTTCTCATAATCACCTCTCGAAAGTCTTCCTAATTTTTCAACACTCCACCAAGCATCATTTTCCCTCTGCGAGTAACAATCAGCGGTACAACACAAGCAGCCGAACATGACAAGAGCCGAGTTACTGGAGAAAAACCTGATGATTTGAGCAACAAAACAAAAGCCTCTGGGGAGCCACTGGCTGTCCCGCCGGTCGACCCACCTCCACCGCCACCGCGCAGGACCAAAGCACAATACCACACACAAAAACCCGCAGACAATAAACAGAAACAGTAGGAATCCTTCCCTAATTTGACTTGCTCCACAGGTGGTCACCAGCTGCTTGCGAACAGGTTACTGGGGGCCCCAACGGAGGAGAGGGGATTTTCATTTTAAGTGGAACAATAGGCAACCGCTCAGGTCCCAAAACCAGGAGGTCGTTTCTTTCTCTTCCCCCTTTTTTTTTTTATTTCTTTATTTTTTTTTATTGGCAGTGCCTGGAGGTAAGTCGCAGCTCCACGGCAGCAGACAGTGAGGTCTTTTGTCTCTACGTCTGCGCACCAAGATGGGGGCTATCAGAAATTCCCCCTGTCTTAGTTCACATGATTCAATGAGAGCCCTGTGTGTCAGTCTGAGAGGCTGTTCTCTTCTTGTCTATTCATGTCGTACACCGAAGGGAAAGACCCGGCTATGCTTACGGCTGCAGGCCTGCTTTAACTCACCCAACAAGACAACAAACTGCAGAATTCGTTTAACTCGCAATTACACAGCTTCTCATACTGAATGGCGCTTCAGTCAAGCCAGAATGTTTGAGATTGGCAATGGTCAATTTTTTAGAATCCTTGAAATCTCTCAAATTTGCCACCATACCTTAGCAAATCTCCGATTCCACATTAATCATATTACCTCTGTAGCAACTGCCACGGATCCAGATAAACACATGAAAACAGTCTTTTGTTTTCGGGCGCTGGCAGAAGATTTGGAGGCAGGCACATGGTCAGATGCATGTAACTTGTCTCCACACAAATGGAAGATGAGTCTGAGCAGAGGATGTCTTGCGGGAAGAACAGCTTTTCCAATAAACCCTGACTACTCCTTGTACATGAAAACCCAGAGACACAGACACCTGACCACCCAATAAGTGGAACTTAGCATAAGTAATTGATTGGAAGATGCAACATCCCTCTCCAAGGATATGGGACACTCTACATGAATATGGAAAAAAAAATACTGGAAATATAGAAAAATGTGTCCAAACCTCTCCCAACCCAGAGATTTTCAGAGATTCTGCCTGAAATCACAATAAAAACTGCACTTCATTAAATAATCCAAGACTCCAAGACATTAAACTCTACTGGCGACCACTGGGATTGCAACACCACCAGATCTCTGGCACACAGACCAAAATGAACAACAATTTGTTTTATGCAAATGCAGGATGATATTGTCCAAAATTACAGGGAGAATTGTTGAATTTGTCATTGAAATAGCCTTGGAAAGAAACAGTTTTTCCTGGCAATAGCAGAAACGGTGGTTACTGGCACACAGTGTGTTCATTGGACTCCACTAATGTCCATTCTGCTTGGTTTACAACAGAGTTTTCTGTCTAATCAAACCACACATCTTCCAAAAGTGAATTAAAGCAAAAGTGAAATTGAAGAAGAATGACTTAATCTTATCCAGAGTCACTTCATTTATCTCAGACAGTCCCACAAGAAAAACTAAGTGGACTTTTTGTCACCTTGGAACCAAATTTTGTGTGAAAGCGGCAGCAAAGAAGAGCTGGAGGCCAATGTGGACACTAAAAACACCATGAAGTTCTACTTTGAAGGAAAGTCTTCACCATTGGAGTCCATTTTAACCCCATCCTCAAATAAGGTCGTTACATTTTAGGATTGCTGCACCTTATACTTCATTTTACTTAACTTCCACTCAATGTCCTCATTTGTGGACACTTATTGTGATGTGGAAACAAGATGGCAGCCATCTCTGTCAGTCTACAGCTGATCCCGACACAAAAGTGTTGATCACATGTTATGGTTGAAACTTGTTTATGTATGATTAATATTGTTTATAGTTTATTATGGCAACAAATTTGACCAATTTTAGCAACAGTAACAAGCGACTTTATTATTGTATTTTCGCAGCATTTCTCAGATTAATTAGGTGTGAAAGTCTGTTCCTAAAGACAAAAATGACATTCCTATCTTGGATTTTGTAGCAGGGAAATTTTGTACAGCGTAAAAAAATGACTTTTTGATATGTTGCTTTTTTGTTTTCTTTTTTAAACAATTTTGCTTTTGCACAGTCATGTTCAGGTATTGAAATTAACTGTTTTAAACAACACATTCTCACGCCGACCTTGTCATGTATCGACGTTTGGTTATAGACTTTCAACGTCGAGATATGATGTACCCCGGGTGCCTTGGTTGTTGACGTTCTTGGACGCCGTGTCAACTTCAGCCTGTTACGTGTCAGTTTTCACAGGAAACATGCAGTCTCTTTTAAAATAAATGCACTACATCAGTACAACACCGCAAAATGAAGTTTTTTCTTTTTACAACAAACACACGTGGTTATGTTTAGCCAACACACACATGGGGTTTAGGGAAAATAGAACAGGGTTTGGCTTACAATCTTATGGGAAGCAAACACCGGCCTCCCGGGTGAAAGTTGGTGGTTGTTGGACCCATCCAGTACCCCTCCCACCTGCCCTACTCGGACTTCTGCCTCCTTAATTTGTGTTGTTGTCCCGCTGTTTCCCCCTGACACTGCTAGGCATGGTTAGCAATAATGGTGACTGGCCGTGTATTGTACCAACATTTTTTTGGCTGTTCCACATAACAATGACTGGCTATTAGTGTGGACTCTGGTGATGTCTGCATTGTGTTAACATGAAGAGGCCCAGTTCATAGATATCTTCGGAGGCAATCTCTGTTCATTTCTGACAGCAAGTGGCAAAAACAAAATCCTCCGTCAAACACAACCATGCAAACTCAAGCTCCATCTCCTATGGAGTACAACAGCTAACAGGCCTGGCCATGTTACGTTCAGTTCATTACAGTAAAACACAGAAAACATAGGTAAAAACAAAATCCTCCATCAGTTACGAGCATATAACTCGAGCCCCTGCACAAATTAAGTTCAGGCTGAAAAATGAACTCATAAACAGCTTAACGGTGCTAAAACATGAAAATTACTGCGAGAGTAATGTTGCTTACCACACCATGGAGATTCTGTTGTAATCCATGGGAGAGGTAAGGTGGGAGACACCCCTTTATAGGTGGGGTACCACCAAAGTTGAACGGAGGGTACAGAAACTGAGTATCAAGTGTTCCACATATTGACTACGGAGGTCTTAGTGTATCAGGTAACAACAACTGAACCACATTCTGTGTAATTATAATACTTAACACTACAAATGTACATCAGACCTTGCTACACGCAGTACTGCTGCACAGTTCATCCTGTTGCATTAAAATAATCAGTTTTATGCCTTTTTACACGAGTGACCATTAGAAATAAACCCAGTGTCCCCGTATGAGGATGTCTTTTTTTTCAGATACCACTCACTGTTTGAACAGAATGCTTAGGTTTCTTTTTTTATCTTTCAGGTCCTTCTCACTCCGAACAGCTAGGAGAAATTAAAAAAGCATACCAAACACAAGCTGGTGTCTCAGGAGGTTTAAAATCTATCAAGAAGTCGGAAAATCAACATAATTAAAAGTAGAAAATTAACAAATCAAGGCATCACACTAAACATCAAACCTTTGGGTTCTAAAGCTTAATTTTATACACATTTAGATTATATTCTGTCGGAAATATTTGGCATCTTGAGAGCTTCAGACTCCAGTTCTCAACAAAGTAATGACAGTTCCAAACTAATTACCAAAGGACTTCTGAATATGCTTGTTGCCTGTAACCACACAAGTTCTCCCACCTATTAATTGATGTATTATTCCTGTATTTTTATTATTTTGCACCTCAGAGTTCATTCCAGGCTGCAGTTGATGAGCTGTGGCGGCGGCGTGCTGTCCCTCGGGGTCACCTTAAGCCGCGGTCAGGGCGCTCAGCTTCTCCTCCCAGCGCCCTAAAATAAAACTTTCATCTCCCTCGTCATCGCATCCTGAACTTGCCCCCACGTCCCTTCATTTAAATTCACACAGCTGATGTTTGTTGTGAACAGGCGCTGTCAGAGAGGATAAAGAAAGGTTACCTGGTGGCTGAGAGCGAGACGCTTTACACCAGCAGATTTATCCACACTGATGTTTTGATGTCACCACCGGCTCCTCCAGGCGCTTTGCTGTTGTAACGAACCAAACCCCAATCAAATCTTTGAAGTAGTCATGTATGCATAAGCGCCGTCTACCTTAATGCTAAATAATTAGCAAGAGAGCGCGCGGCTCACTGGGATTGCTACCTCAGGGCTAAACTTGCTTTTCCTGCTTTGATCATTACGTTAATTAAATCTGGCTCCCTTGACAGGTCGGGGGCTAAAAAACAGGTAGGTGTCATAGGCACCTCGGCGGAGACAGAAGCACCTGGTGTGTGTGAGCGCTCCAGCTGTCAGCGGCGATGCCTTAAGAGTCAGACGGCGGTGGCGTTAATTCGAACCGATGTCCCAAAAGGGGAGGGGAGGGGAACAACTCAATTGTAAGACACCCCGATTCTCCGGTCTGGAGGCGGGCGAGGCTGCAGCTTTGCGGCAGCTTTGGCCAGAGGAGGAAAGAAGTCATGTTGTCAGACCTCAGTGTCAGCTCGCGTCATAACCAGCGCCTGAGGGACAAATTAGAAGTGTGTTTCGAGAGATGTGTCAAAAGTGTTCTCGGTCCACATCACAGCAGAGGAATCGTGCGAAGAGGGACCTAAACCAAAGTCAAATGCCAAGGGCAGCCAGAGGAGGGACTCACCTATGATTTATTTAAATCAAGATGGCTCCAAACGATGAATAATTACACAACTGTGCATTCATGTGTAGTCTTTTAATGTCATTATTCATGTAGTGCTCGTACAGGAGGTCAAGCTAAGACTGTAAACACCTCATGGAAAAAGAGCTCTCACGTCACTAATCATAGTTACACTGCAACAAAGGTCAGGTGTGTGTGTTTTCACGGCTTCTTCAACCAAAACCAAATATGTGGATGCAATTTGCTGCATTTGCTTCGTACAAATAGGCACAATTATTTCAAAGGAGCCAAACCGGACGCGGCTAAACTCCAAGCTTCCTTCAACAAAACGGCCAAAACCCAACAAACAGATCAGGTTTTGGTTTGCAAAACTCTCCCAAGCTCTGAGTGCTGCTCACACAGCTGTGAGTACACAGGAACTGAAGGCGACCTAGATGAATGCATCCTCATTTTAATCACCTCAGACCTCATCTGGATTGTGACAGGCTCAAGAGAGGACAGTGTTTAGAAACATTTCACCAAATCAGTCTGTAGCTAAAATGCAGTCTGAAGCTAATTAGCAGCAACATGAGACAAATGAAGGACTCTCTGTACTCCAACTGCAGGTGCATCAGTCCAAAAATCGCTCTGCTTGTTAATATTTCAAGTCTGGAAAAAACATAAAAACATGTCATTTCAAAGTCCTGTTTTCAAAAAGTGTTTATCTTCCTTTACCCCTCATACTCAGGCTGGGAGTGGGTGTCTCCTCCACAGAAGCTGACACAGGCTGCAGGGCAGAAAAATCTCCCTGTCCGTGATGGAAATAAGGCAAATGACATTAATTTCATATGAAATAATCTAGATTGTGTTTGTTGGATGCGCTCGGATTCAAAAAAACGACTTTCTGCCTGAGCCCAGCGGCCTTTCCTCCACATCCTCATCCAGCGCCCCACACCACAGAGCGTTCAGTAGTAATTAGTGTCTTCAATATGTTTAACCATCCCACATACCTGTTTAATCAAACCATTTTCTGGGCATGTATTCAACCTTCAAAGGCAGCGTTTGAAAAGGACTCGGAAAACACAAAAGCGAGTCGTCTGTGAAGCTCCTTTTGATCTAGATCATTAACGTTTTGGAATCAGAAGTTGACATAAGGCCCGGTTTTGTTGCCGCACTCCTGGATCCGTTTCTGTGCGGTGGAAGTTGAAGATGTTTGGAAAATTGCTCCGATTATAGTGTTCATGTGCCATTTGATACCGGTTCCAAGAACAAGGGGAGCTGCAGCCAAACCAGACTACACCAATAAGAGCTGGCGGAACTGGCCGTCCTTTCATAGACCACATGGTCTCTTTACCGAGTGGACACATTTTATTATCATGGTAATCGACTTTGTAATTTCGGTGTGAACAGCCCCACCCTGCTCCGTTTACAATGGAGAGATCTCAACACCAATTAAAGCCAAGTGTATCAAGGAACAATGGTTTACTAGGAAGGACAAATGAACTGGAATGTTTGAAAGGCTGCAAGTTTGTCTTTGTCCATCAGAAACTTGATATTCCAGAGTGAATGGATCAATAATTGCTGCTGTTTTACCTTCCTGCTCTGCAGCAGCTCATTACAGCTCAGATTAAACCTCCACTACACTTACACAACTTATGAAAACCTGCCTGCCATGAACATACATTAGCTCAAGGTTTGGCTGTGTGCATCAAAGATTGATTCCATCGTGGAAAAGTTGTCGCACTGAGGGATGCGTTCAAAGCAAGCTGATGGGAGTTCTTCATCGCTCTCCAACAGGAACATCAAATGACGACACAATACGTTCTTGGACTTCACAGAGATGGACGGGCCTCCCACACTGAAGCTCGCTCCATCTCCAAACCTTTTCAACGCGAGCCCGTCCCCCCGTCCCAACCTCTTTGAGACCAAGCCTCTCTGCCACGGACGCATCAAAAACGGGGAAAAGCGCTCATCATCACATCAACTGACTCTCCTGTCTATTTCTGTCTTTCTCCTCCTGAAGCGGCGGCGCCCGCGCCCACGGGCAGCGTTTCTGAAAAATCACAAGAAATTCATTTCCTCCCTGGATGGAAAATAACAAAGGCATTCCTCATGACAGGCCTCTCTTCCTGTCATCTGCAGGCCACAAGTCAACTGATCTATTAATAGAACCCCCCTCCGCTTTGCTTCTTTATCACAACCAGACCGCACAACTCTCATCAGGTGATTTGATTAACAAATTACAGACGGGCAGGAAGTCTGTGTGGAATTTGGGCAAAGGTAAAAACAGAAAGAGAGATACTGTACAGTGTGGGTTTTTTTTTTTTTTGGGGGGGGCGCAGTAGTATACAGCATTAAATATTCAGTTTGATTACTCTTTACTCAGTAGCAGATTTCTGACCTAGTTCAGAGTAATTAGGTTTACACTGTTCAGCCACTTTAGTAAACAAGGATATTTTCCTGGTGAGATAACTTTGCATCAGCTCTCAATATCTCGGCGCAGAGCCTCAGCGGGGATTATCTTCGATCTGAAGGAGATACCTATCTGTTGTGGTGATATTTCTGCTTTAATAACAGCTCTCTGTCCCAACAGGGGAGCACAGGAAGAGCTGGGTGTGCTGAGATGTTTGGGACGCGTTCTTAGTTTCGCTTTTGTCATTCGTGCTGCCTGTTTTCTTTGTGTGATGGAGCAGGTGCTGCATTTGGTCCATTTTACCTCTGCTGCCACGTTTGTGTGTTGAAACACATTCAGTTTAAGAGACTTGTTCATGTCATAGATCGTATAAAATAACTGACATAGCAACCTTGAGGTCACCCACTGGTTTGTGCACAACTTAAGCCGAGCTTTGGCTGTCACCATTTTGTTTTTTTGGAGCCGGAAGAGACACAATTTGGAGTAGCAGGTGGAACTGTGGAGGAACGAGAGGTGGATCTGATTCAAAAAACTTTTTCCACAGAGATTGCGCTATAGGGCCGCTGCAACAATTCAGTTTGAGTCCGAAGTCATCGAAATCTGGTGCTCGGTCAGTGACATCCAGTGTCAAACACAGACGAAAAAAGCTGTCCTTTCTCGTGGGCATGATGTGCAGCTGGTCACTGTTATTGTTTAACAGTGCCTGGTAGCATCAGGGGGAAAACAACAAAAGTTAAGGTGGCGGAAGTACGAGTAGTGCGGGTGGGAGTGGTGGTGGATTAACTTTCACCTGGGAGGTTGGTATTCATGTCCTTAATGATTGAAAAACCAAACCCTGTCAACAACCAATACACCCAGGGTACCTTGCACGCCGTATCTCAACATGGAAAGTCCACGACC